>CAUYON010169282.1:0-27242 GCA_963573935.1 Arctocebus calabarensis
TACAATCTGAAATATTTTCATCAAACTGTTTAACATAGCCTTCATGGCATTTTCTTAGTTATTGTGTTAAGACCTTTATATTCTGCATTTAGTAAGTTTCACCTGTACCCTTCTAAGATGCACCTTATGTGTGGTCTCACCAATTATCCTCCCTTCACCCGTCCTCCCCCCCCTTCCCTTTTCTTTGTTTTCTTTTTTTTTTTTTCCTAGAGACAGCATCTCACTTTAGCGCCCTTGGTAGAATGCCATGGCATCACACAGCTCACAGCAACCTCCAACTCCTGTGCTTAGGCAATTCTCTTACCTCAGCCTTCCAAGTAGCTGGGACTACAGGCGCCTGCCACAATGCCCAGCTACTTTTTTTTGTTTTGCAGTTCAGCCAAGGCCAGGTTTGAACCTGCCACCTTTGGTATATGGGGCTGGTGGCCTACCTGATGAGCCATAGGCGCCGCCCATCCCTTTTCTTTAATTTAAAATCCACCGTGATTGAAAACTGAGAGTGTCTTCTATACCTTCCTTTGGTAGCAAAGCCTAAGCTGACTAACTTGAGGCTATTCATTGTTATTCCATTTAGTATTAATGATACCCGTGTTTTGTAGAAATGTTAATATATTTGATTATAAGGTACCACCTGATGTATTAGAAATGATGATATATGCACTAAATTATCTTGATTACTTAATATTAACTTGAAGTAGTTTAATGAGAGAGTCAGCTTTTACAATTAATTAAAAAATTTCTAAATACATGAAAAGTACAATATCCAACAAATGTATTATACTTTTATTTCCTAATCTTAATAATCACATATGTTAAATAAAAGTCAAAGCAAAATTTTCTACTTCCTCTCTGTAACTCTTAACCTAAAAATAGTAAAAAGTGACATTTATTGGGCACCCAATCTTGTATGCCCAGTCAGGTGGTACAAATATGAATATGAAACATTTTTAGGATAGAAATTCTGTCATAGAGAAGAATTTGTGAGTCTGTATAGCTTATGTCTCTCTACCACTGCTTTGGGTTTCAGGTTGGCCGTCTTTTGCAGCAGTTGGCAATGACTGGCTGTGAAGAGGGAGATCCTCGAACAAAAAGCAGCCTTGGAAAATTTGACAAAGTAAGAATGAATACTCTGTATAATACTGTTTATAGAATGTTCTCCCTAAGAATTAGTGAACATAACTGTTGTCTTTATAAATTTGCCCGTAGGTGATTAAATTTAATGTTCTTTTAATTGAGACCAGTGTGGTGGCTCACGCCTGTAATCTTAGCACTCAGGGAAGCAGAGGTGGGTGGATTACCTGAGCACGAGTTTGAGACCAGCCTGAGCAAGAGTGAGAACCATATCTCTCTCTCTTTTTTTTTTTTAAGACAGCCTCAAGTTGTCCCCCTGGATAGAGTGCTGTGGCATCACAGCTCACAGCAAACTCCAATTCCTAGGCTCAAGCTAGTCTCTTGCCTCTGCCTCCCAAGTAACTGGACTACAGGCACCTGCCACAATGCCTGGCCATTTTTTGGTTGCAGCCATCATTGTTGTTTGGTGGGCCCGGGCTGGATTCGAACTCGCCAGCTCAGGTGTATGTGGCTGGCGCCTTGGCCCACTGAGCCACAGGCGCTGAGCCGAGAACCACGTCTATTAAAAAAAAAAAAAATAGCCAGGTGCTGTGGCAGGCATCTATTGTCCCAGGTACCAAGAAGGCTGAGGCAGGAGAATTGCTTTGAGTCCAAGAGTTTAAGGTTGGGCTCTACTGAGGGTAACAAAATAAGACTCTGTCACAAAAAAAAAAAAGTTATTTTTATTAGTTATAGTATTGGATCATTTAAAGCAGTGGTTCTCAACCTGTGGGTCGCAACCCCTTTTACAGGGGTCACCTAAGACCATCTTGCATATCAGATATTTACATTACGATTCATTAACAGTAGCAAAATTACGGTTATGAAGTAGCAACGAAAATAATTTTATGGTTCGGAGGTCAGCACAATATGAGGAACTGGAATTAAAGGGTCACGGCATTACTAAGGTTGAGAACCACTGATTTAAAGGAATTAAAGGAAGATGTCACTGAAGATTATCAATTGTCCCAGAAATGTTAAGGAGATACTATCATAATGAGGATCAAAGAACTATTAAGAGTGTTTTAGGCCTCTTTGCCTACTTGTCCTGACAATGGAGGCCTATTTGCGGATAGCGAACATATCTTGTTCTGTAAACTTATATCTTGGTCTTATTCTATAAACCTACCCTTCTCTTCCTCCATAAACTTTGTTCTATGCTTACCTAAAAAAAAAGGTGGCGGGGTACAGTGGCTCATGTCTGTAATCTTAGCAATTTGGGAGGCCAAGGTAGGTGGATTGCCTGACCTCATGAGTTCAAGGCCAGCCAGTGCAAGATTGAGACCTAGTCTCTATTAAAAACAGAAAAAACTATCCAGGTATTGTGGTGGGTGCCTATAATCCCAGCTACTCAGGAGACTCAAGACTAGAGGATCACTTAAGCCTAAGAGTTTGAGGTTGCTGTGAGCTATGATGCCACGGTACTTTACCCAAGGCAACAGAGTGAGACTCTTGTCTAAAAATATATATAATTTTATTTTTATTTATTCATTTATTTTTGAGACAGATTCTTGCTCTGTCACCTTGGCTAGAGTACAGGTGTTGTTTCAGCTCACTGTACCTCATGCGTCTGGATTAAAGCAATCCTCCTTCCTCAGTTTCCTGAATAGGTAGGGGCATACCACCATGCCAGGCTAATTTTTCTATTTTTCATAGAGATAGGGTCTCACGCTTGCTCAGGCTGGTCTTGAACTCCAGACCACAAGCCATCCTCTCTCCTTGCCCTCCCAAAGTGCTGAATTATAGCATGAGCCACATCATTCAGGCCAAGATTATTTTAAAAAGTTTATTTTTAAAGATTGTCATTGAGGCTCAGCGCCTGTGGCTCAACGAGCTAAGGTGCCAGCCACGTACACCTGAACTGGCGGGTTCTAATCCAGCCTGGGCTCGCCAAACAACAATGACAGCTGCAACCAAAGAAAAAATGGTCGGTGTTGTGGAGGGCGCCTGTAGTTCCAGCTACTTGGGAGGAAGAGGCAGGAGACTCACTTGAGCCCAGGATTTGGAGGTTGCTGTGAGCTGTGATGCCACGGCAACCTCTCAGGTGACAGCTTGAGGCTCTGTCTCAAAAAAAAAAAAAAAAAAAAGAAAAAGGAAAGAAAAGTAAAAGATTGTCATTGAATCAAATCTATAGATGTATGAATCAGCAATAATTGTATAATTTTAAGTGTATTCCATAAGTTAACATCAATAGCATTGTTCAGTTAATTTAGTTAATTAAAATTTTAATCAGTCATATTTGGAGTGGTTTTTACATTCAACTTCATTTAAAATTCAGGGATTAGGGCTTGGCACCTATAGCTCAGTGCCTAGGGTGCCAGCCACATACATTGGACCTGATGGGTTCAAACACAGCCCGGGCCTGCCAAAACAACAATGACACCACCACCACCAACAAAAAAAAAGCCAGGCATTGTAGTCACAGCTAGTTGGGAGCCTGAGGGAAGAGAATCACTTAAGCCCAAGAGTTTGAAGTTGCTGTGAGCTGTGACGCCATGGCACTCTACCCAGGGTGACAGCTTGAGACTTTTGTCACAAAAAAAATTAAAAAATAAAATAAAATTCAGGAATCACACAGTGAAACTTGCCTCCCACCTTTCATCTCTAGCCTTCATTTTTTCCAGTAAAGATGTTTTTTTTGGTAGAGACAGAGTCTCATTTTATCGCCCTCGGTAGAGAGCCATGGCGACACATAGCTCACAGCAACCTCCAACTCCTGGGCTCAGGTGATTCTCTTGCCTCAGCCTCCCGAGTAGCTGGGACTACAGGCATTTTTTTTTTTTTTTTTTTGGTAGAGACAGAGTTTCACTTTGTCGCCCTCGGTAGAGTGCCGTAGCTCTACGGCTCACAGCAACCTCCAACTCCTAAGCTTAGGTGATTCTCTTGCTTCAGCCTCCCGAGTAGCTGGGACTACAGGCGCCCACCACAATGCCCGGCTATTTTTTTGTTTTGCAGTTCGGCCAGGGCCGGGTTTGAACCTGCCATCTTCGGTATATGGGACCGGCGCCCTATTCCCTGAGCCACAGGTGCTGCCCTTTTTTTTTTTTTTTTTGAGACAGAGTTTCACTTTGTTTCCCTTGGTAGAGTGCCATGGCGTCATAGCTCACAGCAACCTCAAACTTTGGGGCTTAAGCCATCCTCTTGCCTCTGCCACCCGAGTAGCTGGGATTACAGGCACCTGCCACCTCACCTGGGATTCCAAAAAGAATCTTGATGATGTTATCATTTGTGTCTCCTTCTAGAAATCTATATATAAACAAGGAAATTTTTTTTTTCTTTTTTGAGACAGACTCTTACTTTGTTGCCCTTGGTAGAGTGCCGGGGTGTCATAGCTCACAGCAACCTCAAACTCTTGGGTTCAAGCAATTCTCTTGCCTCAGTATCCCAAGTATCTGGACTGCAGGTGCCCACCACAACGTCCAGCTATTTTTAGAGATGGAGTATTGCTCTTGCTCAAGCTAGTCTCGAACCTGTGAGCTCAGGCAATCCACCTGTCTCAGCCTCCCAGAGTGCTAGGATAATAGGTGTGAACCACCTTGCCTGTCACACAAGCAAATTTTTAATTATAGTGTGTTCCCCCACCTGCCTTACCTCTCCCTTTTCAGAAATGGGAGCAGCATGTATACTGTTGTGTGCCATGTGTGTTTTCTTACCAGAATATCTTGGAGATTATCCTGTATCATTACCTAAAGAGTTTACTCTTCTCAAATGTTGGATAAAATATGTTTTTGAGGCATTAATTTTTTGTGTGTGTTTGTCCATCCTAATCAGAAATTTTGTTCCAGTATTACAAAGGGGAAGTATTTTACTGTGACCTTTTCCTGTTTTAACAGAGCTGTGTCGCTGCTTTCCTTGATGTTGTGATTGGGGGCCGTGCAGTGGAGACCCCTCCAATGTCTTCTGTTAATCTTCTGGAAGGGTTGAGCAGAACTGTGGTCTATATCACCTACAGTCAACTTACTGCTCTGGTAAGGGCTTTATTGTTTAATGGGATTTTCTCCTGTTAAAAAGTCTTTTAGCCCATGAAGGCTATCTCTAACAGTATGATCAAAATATCTCTGATTGTATATGAAGCACATTCTGCCCTATGATTGCACCAATGTACACAATTATGTTTATTAAAATTATTTTTAAAAAAAAAGTCTTTTAGCTAAGTATATAGGATATAGATGAATACATGGTGTGAGAAATATATATTGTGTTTGAAATACTGATTTCACTAGCTAATGTCCTTTGTCAGGTGAATTTTATGAAGAGTGTGATGTCTGGAGATCAACTGAGAGAAGATAGAATGGCTCTTGACAATTTATTGGCAAACCTGCCCCAGGCCAAGCCAGGAAAAAGCAGCAGTTTAGAAATGACTCCCTATAACACTCCCCAGCTGTCTCCAGCAACCACTCCAGCAAATAAAAAGAATCGACTGCCTATAGGTAAAGAGAATGTTTCATATTGGAGCTTTCCTTTAAATCTAATATTTCTTTATTAATATTTATTATTGCTCAGTGTTTTGGAATATAGTTTAAATTACTATAGAAAGTGTTTCTTTTTTATGGTTACTAATGGAATTTCAATTTTTAAAATTACACCAGGTTAAAGTTTATCAATAGGCATTAGTTGTTTTAGACATACTTTTCATAATGAATTGAAAATTAGTTTTAAATTTTAATCTCTTAGCTGGGTGTAATGCCTCATGCCTAAAATCTCAGCACTTTGGGAGACTGAGGCGGAGAATTGCTAGAGGTCAGGTGTTTGAGATCAGCGTGGGCAGCATATAGAGACTGTCTGTACAAAGAAAAAAAAGAATAGCTGGGCGCGGTGGTACATGCTTGTAGTCTAGCTATTCAGGAGGCTAAGGCAGGAAGATCTCTTGAACCCAGGACTTTGAGGTTACACTGAGTGATGATCATGCCATTATACTCCAGTCTGAGTGACAAAGCAAGACCGTGATCTCTAAAAAATAAATATTTTTAAAATTATTTATTTATTTTTATTATTATTTTTTGAGATGGAGTCTCATTTTATTGCCCTCGGTAGAGTGCCATGGCATCATAGCTCCCAGCAACCTTAGGCTCAAGTGATTCTTTTGCCTCAGCCTCCCAAGTGGCTGGGACTACAGGCCCCCACTACAATGCCCAGCTATTTTTAGAAATGATGTCTTGCTCTTGCTCAGGCTGGTATTAAACTCGTGAGCTCAGGCAATTCACTTGCTTTGGCCTCCCAGAGTGTTAGGATTACAGGTATGAGCCACCACACATGTCCTAAAAAAATGTGAGATTGTTTTAGTGTCTTTATAATGAAAAATTTAAAGAATGTCATAGTCATTTTTTGAATTTTTTTTCCTGCCTGTTCGCCCCCTCATTTTTTTTTTTTTTTTTTTTTTTTGAGACAGAGTCTCACTATGTCACACTTGGTAGAGTGCTCTGGTGTCACAGCTCACAGCAACCTCAGACTCCCAAGTAGCTGGGGCTATAGGCACCTGCCAGAACACCCAACTATTTTTTGTTGTTGTTATTGTGGTTGTTTAGCCGGCCCAGGCCAGGTTCGGACCCACCATGTGCCCAGCGCCCTAAACGCTGAGCTCTGGGCACCTAGCCTGGCCCCTCCTTTTTTGAAATATGCTCCTCCTGTTACAGAGTTTTAAATGACATAATAAATAATATTATTTTAGAAGTTTTTGTCAATAAAATAGAAAATAAGTTACTGTTTTTTCATTTTTATTTTATTTTATTTTTGAGACAGTCTCACTTTATCACCGTTGGCATCATAGCTCACAGCAACGTAAAACTCTTGGGCTCAAGTGATTTTGTTATCTCAGCCTCCCAAGTAGCTGGGACTACAGGCACCTGCCACAATGCCTGGCTATTTGTAGGCTCATGCTGGTCTCAAACCTGTGAGCTCAGGAAATCCACTCGCCTCTGCTTCCCAGAGAACTAGGATTACAGGAGTGAGCCACGGCGCCCGGCCTATTTTTTCATTATTGCTTTTATTAGAAATCAGTCTTTCATCAATTGAGCTAAGATATCTTTTTTTTTTTTTTTTTTGTGAGACAGAGTCTTTTGTCACCCTTGGTAAAGTGCTGGGGCGTCATAGCTTACAGCAACCTCAAACTCTTGGGCTCAAGTGATCCTCTTGCCTCACCCTCCTGAGTAGCTAGGACTATAGACACCTACTACAGCACCCAGCTACTTTCTAGAGATGGGGTCTTCCACTTACTCAGGTTGGTCTCAAATCTGTGAGCTCAGGCAATCCACTCACCTCGGCCGCCCAAAAGCTCTAGGATTACAGGTGTGACCTACTATCCCCCCACCTTAAGCTAAGCTACCTTAATGTTACAACATAGAAGTTTAATTTTAATTTTAATTTTATTTTAACTACTTTATTGATTTATTTAAGAATTATGTTTAAACAAACTTTATTTGCTTAGTAAACATCTATTATCTATTAATGATATATCTACCAAAAAAGTAATTGAGTATGGATAAGCACTTTATAAATGTTGTTTCATTTAATCTATACAAAGATCCTTTGAAAGTAGGTATAATCACCATCTTGCACATGAAGCAAGTCATCTGCTGATAGGTTTGGGACAAAAAAGAAAAGACCAGTACCTGTCAGTGTACTAAGTGTTTGTGGGTCATTGGGGATACCTAACTTAGCCAAGTGGTGGTGGCATTGAAGCCTGTACTTTCTCTTTAAGGATGAATGGGAGTTAGACAAAGTAAACAAGACATGTCTAAAGTATTTAAGCCAGGGACACAGTGGTATTATAGTGCCTGCTTGATTATAATGAGTTGCTGAGCAACAGTTAGTATGACTAAGTTTTTTTTTCCTTTTCCTAAAAATCGAAGTACGGGGTTTCACTCTGTCACCCAGTCTGGAGTGCAGTGGCATGAATGTAGTTCACTACAAAATCAAATGCCTGGCTCAGCGCCTGTGGCTCAACGGGCTAAGGCGCCAGCCACGTACACCTGAGCTGGCGGGTTCAAATCCAGCCCCCAGGCCGCCAAACAACAATGACGGCTGCAACCAAAAAATGGCCGGGCGTTGTGGCGGGCGCCTGTAGTCCCAGCGACTTGGGAGGCAGAGGCAAGAGACTCGCTTGAGCCCAGGAATTGGAGGTTGCTGTGAGTTGTGATGCCATGGCTCTCTAACCAGGGTGACAGCTTGAGGCTCTGTCTCAAAAAAAAATAAATAAATAAATAAATATGCTGTGAATATATAGCTTGCTCACTTCAGGGCTCTCTTTCCTGGATTTTAGACAAAACAGAGGAAGGTTGGTTTTTATTCTCATTCAAAATCCCATCTTTATTCTCCAACTCAAGCAGTTTTTATTTTCCTCATGATATTCCCCATTTCATGTTTGAACCTCCTTATGAAGATAAGATTCAAATTCTTAGAAGACCTGTTCTAAGTTTCACCTAAATCGGCTAATAGTTTCTGAATACTAAAAGAATATTTTCTTGAATTTTGTGCTATTTATGATGTCATGGCTATAGCCGTGACATATTAAAATTTAATCTGCCCTCATTAACATTTTTTCTCCCTCACTTTCTTATGTCTTCAATCAACAAAGCAATAAATTAAACGCTGGTTCCTAGTATTTGACCATTCCTGTGGTATAAATATTCTACCCATGGCCAATTTCAAGCTATTGATGTGATGTCACTGACCACAGAGTTGGGAAGAGAATGTATAGGGCCCACCCTTGTACTATATTTCCAATACACAAATACAATTGATATTGATAACCTCGGAGTATAGTTTATAGTAAAATAGAAAGTAATGAATTCTGGTATTTATTACCTCTTTAAATGTAATTTAATTATAAATTCTAATTTTTAATAATGAACATGTTTTAACAACTGAGTCACAAAAATTCTTAGAATTTTAACAATCAGCTTTTTCAACCCAGTATAACTCAGGATAAGCTAACTTGAACACAACACTATATTCCTAATCCAAAACGCTTGGGACTGGAAGCATTTTTGAATTTTGGAATGGTTTCTTCATACTTACTGATTGAGCTTCCCAAATCTTAAAATCAAAAATACTACAATGAGCATGTATTGAGCATCAACTTGGCACTCAAAAAGTTTTAGATTTTGGAATGTGTCAGATTTCAGGTTATCACATTTGCAATGCTCAACCTATATTGTTTCTGAAATTTTTGTTACTTACAAGAATAAGCCATAGATAGACAAGCTCTGTGTTGCCTTTTGAGACAGTGGAGATAGAAAAAGGGAAATAAGATTTTCTTCATGTCTTTCAGATGGAACAGTCAGTGAGCCAGACATGGCAGCCAACTTCTGCCCTGACCACAAGGCACCCATGGTGCTGTTCTTGGACCGAGTTTATGGCATTAAGGATCAAACTTTTCTGCTCCACTTACTAGAAGTTGGATTTTTACCTGACTTAAGAGCCTCTGCCTCTCTAGATACAGTAAGTTGCAAAAATAAGAAAAATTATTTTTCCCATTATTGTAAAATTAGCAACATTGGACTTAGAAAAAAATATTTTCTATCTATTGATGACATTTTAGTAGGCTGCTTTAAAGGGTAAGAAAACAGAAGCACCGGCTCGGCACCTGTGGCTCAACAGGCTAAGGCGCCAGCCATGTATACCTGAGCTGGCAGGTTCGAGTCCAGCCCAGACCCGCCAAACAATAATGAAGGCTGCAACCAAAAAATGGCCAGGCGTTGTGGCGGGCGCCTGTAGTCCCAGCTACTTGGGAGGCAGAGGCAGGAGACTCGCTTGAGCCCAGGAATTGGAGGTTGCTGTGAGCAGTGATGCCACCGCACTCTGTCCAGGGTGACAGCTTGAGGCTCTGTCTCAAAAAAAAAAAAAAAAGAAAGAAAGAAAAAGAAAACAGAAGCACCATGAAATGGAAGATCTTCATTTATTGGACCAGAGACCTAGACATAGGTGAATTGGATCCCAGAAATTCAATCTCCCCTTCTCAATGACTGAGTCTCTGAACTGTGGCAGGATTTGTTGTGGGGAGGCTGGCCCGTGCATTGCAGAATGTTTAGCAGTCTCCTGGGCCTCTACCCACTGGATACCAGTAGCACCCTAATCCACCTCCAAATCCCACCAAAGCGAATTTCAGATATCACCAAATGTCCCCATGGGGACAATCACCCATGAGGACTATTGTTTATGGAAAAGGCCGGCTGCAGCTTCATAGATTGGAAATGCTTTTCCCACTCTCCCTCTTTAGTTTCATGTATTAA
Source organism: Arctocebus calabarensis (assembly GCA_963573935.1). NCBI lineage: Eukaryota > Metazoa > Chordata > Mammalia > Primates > Lorisidae > Arctocebus > Arctocebus calabarensis. The sequence goes on from CAUYON010169282.1 coordinate 10,341, forward strand.
CCATAAAGAAGGAGAGGTCTGAAGCCAGGGGTGTGACCGAGGTAAGTACAGAGGACAAGAGCAAACACAAGTGAGGGGAAAGGTGAGCTAAAGCAGCTCAGCGTCAGCAGACACTGAGGTAGGAGGCCCCGGGAGTTAAAGAGCTTAGACGCCAGATGCCATACGTCAGGACTAAGCAAAGAAACAGTGTACTGAGAGTCCTCGGTACAAGGAGAAAAGACAAACTAGATCAGCTTGAGTCTAAAAAAATAACTTATCAGGGTAGGGTGTTTTTAAAGAGTTAGACTATTTCTCAAAGGCTCCATCTGGTGTCCAACAGTGATACAAGTCTGAGTTCTGTGATGGGTAGTCAGCAGCCAATACCCCTTAACTAGAATGGATTCCGTCGGAAGGGGTTGCTCAGAAATGAACAGAAAGAGGAGCCCCGCCATAAATGGGAGCTCCCGCCCTATCGGTGGCATGGAGATGAGAAATGTTATGTCCGTGGCAGTGTCAAGGGCATAGGATCCTTTTTGATAATTCAAACAATGCATCTACCATGACTTTTGTTTTGAACTTTTCTGTAAACGCCTTGATTTAAAAGGGAATACTTTGCTTAACTTGAGGGACCTCCCCAAGGTTCCTGATCAAAGCACTGAATTTTTTGTAGATGAAACAAATGGCAAATGCTGTTCTAGCATCTGATGTTCAATCACATGCTCGTTCAAACAGCAAAAAGATTTTGCATTCAGTTCCTCAGCACACAGGTATTCATGAATTCTCTTTTGAAAAAATTTAAACCACAGAAATCAAAGCTCTTTCCTTCCTAATTTTAACAACTTTGTTTATGAAAGTAATAAATGTGAAAGATGAGCTATTTCTTTCAGCATGATTACTGGAGTTGCTAAAAGAAAAACTTTTGATAATTTATACGAACACCCAGAAATATGTATAGTTCAAAGAAAACAGTTTTTCAAATCATAAGCTATAGAAAATGTGTTATTAATGCAAATATAATGGCTGTGATAATCTCAAGAAATAATGGTAATATTTCATCTCCACAGATCTCAGAGTTTCTTTTGAAGCCGTTTTCAAAGATGACGGTTGACATGCTGTGGCTTTATTTAGTGTCACTAATATGTTTTCCTTGTGTTTAGCTTGTCCAGCTAAATGAGCAGAAGAGAATGCTATGAGCAAGAATTGCACTAGAGTTCTAGAGAAGGTCCCAGATTTCTATTCCTTTTACAGTTTTCCCATGCAGAGTTGGGTTCCTTTGAATGAGTTCTCCCCTCATGTCATTTGTCCGACTGTGAATTGCTCATGATGCCCATAAATTAACTGATGGGGGTCAGAGCTCTGCTTTCTCTTCGTAAAGCTGTCACATAACTGGCGAATTTGAGAGATGTTTGGCCTATAATCATTTACTAGTCTTAAAATCATGACAGGACAATGTGTGCCTCCCCAGAAGGTGAGAAAAGCGAGCTAACACAAGAACAATCATGTAATAGCCTAGCAGTTGGATTGCAAGCATCAGGGGTATTGGGTTAGGCTGGCTATCAACTGATGTTATCAAAGGTTGTTCATGCCATTTCTGTGAAACACGGACATGTGAGACCTGCCCCAACCTGCTCCATGGGAGCCCAGCACACAGGGGAAGCCCCACTCAGTTCCCCAGAGGGGTTAAGCTGTGTCCCCGTCCGCTTTCCCTAGGTCTCGCTCAGCACCACAGAGGCTGCGCTCGCTCTAAACAGGTACATATGCTCCGCTGTGCTCCCGCTCCTCACGAGATGTGCCCCCCTCTTTGCCGGGACAGAACACTGCACCTCTCTGATCGACTCCACGCTGCAGACAATATACAGGCTTTCCAAGGGACGGTCCCTCACCAAAGCACAGAGGGACACTATAGAAGAATGTCTGCTGGCCATTTGCAAGTCAGTATCCTTCCCTTGTTTCTACCTCTGTGTGTGTGTGCGGGGCGACTGCGTTGAAGGGTATAATCTAAAATCTGGAGGAACAGTCTAAGGAAGCTTCCAGGGCTCCTCCAGACCTCTCTCAGGCTGCACTTGGGCCTTCCTTTTACCACAGCCTCCACTCGAGGTTCACCTTGAGCTTGGAGAAGGGAGAGAGCTCTGGCTTTCGCCATAGGAGGCTAGATCAGGAGGCTGTCTCTCAGCCCCGCAGTGTTCAGATTAAAGAATAGTTGTTTCATTCTCAACGTAGAGCCAGAAGCAGATGTTTCTGTCCCTCTACACGAGTGGACTCTACACAAAGGCCAGACTCTAAGAGTATTTAAAAAAGGGACCTAACTCCAGGCCTCCCAAAGCCTTGGGAAAAATAAAGCATCTCCAGTTCCTGTGGGGAATTAAAGGCTGGAGCTTTTACCACTGCGGTTGGGCATCAGAGCCAACCGAGAACAAACGAGCCTTCAGTGCTGAGGAAGCTACATTATGGCTGGTAAAGTCCAAAGAAGAAGGTCCTTTCAACAGCAGGTCTCAGCACAGGCCACGACTGCAATCTGTTATACACCAGTGTTTTCTCTTCTCAGCTGCATATTAGAATTACCTGGTGAGTTATTAAATAAATATCCCAAAACCTTTAGAGATAGGACCCAAGATTTTAGCTTTTGGACTCCCCCAGATGATTCCAATATGCAGCCAAGATTGAGAATCACTGCTGCAGGAGGCTCTGGAAAGAGGATCAACAGGCTTCCTCTTTAGGGTCCAGCTGGGTGTGGTCCTGATTCTTGATGAATGAAGTTTTTCCCGATCACACAAGAGAAGACTATGTATTGGAAGTCTTCCTAGAAAAAAAATTTTCTTTTAGAACATCACACTGCAAGGCAACCCCAACAATGAGATACCATTACACCCATATTAGAATGGCCAAAATCCGGAACACTGACATCACCAAATGCTGGCGAGAATGTGGAGCCACAGGAACTCTTATTGGTAGTTGGAGGGAGTACAAAATGCCACAGCCACTGTGGGAGATGGCTTGGCAGCTTCTTACAAAACTAAGCAGACACTTACCACATGATCCAGCAAGTAGCTTGGTATTTACCCAAATAATCCAAAACTTGTATCTACCCCAAAACTGCCCAGACATGTTTATAGCAGTTTTATACGTAATTGCCAAAACTTGGAAATAACCAAGAAGTCTTTTGAGTTGGTAAATGGATAAGTAGACTGTGATAAACATCCAGACTATGGATTATTCAGTGGTAAAAGAATGAACTTTCAAACCACGAAAAGATATTGAGGGACCTTAAATGCATATTGTTAAGTAAAAGGAGCCAACCTAAAAGCCTATGTACGCTGTGATTTCAACTATGTTATAGTCCGAAAAAAGCAAAACTAAGGAAACATTAAAAAGTTCAGTGGTACCAAGAGCTGCTTATACAAATAAACAGAACACAGAATTTTTAGTGCAGTGAAAATACTATAATGATTGCTATGTCATTAAATACTTGTCAAATCTACAGAATGTGCAACTCTAAGCGTGAACTCTGGCATAAATTATAGACTTTGGGTGATAATGACGTACCAGTGTAAGTTTATCAGTTGTCACAAATGTAGCAACTGATGGGGGATATTGATAATGGGACGCTGTGCACATGTGAAGACAGAGGATATGTGGGAACTCTCTGTACCCTCTGCTCAAGTTTGCTTTGAACCCAAAACCACTCTGAAAAAATAGTCAGTTTAAAAAAAAATTAAGGATGTTTTTTAAAAGGGTGATCTCGTGCTTATATTCTAACAATGGAATATTCTAACATTTATAATGCTTTATTAAAATTAACCATACGTGCTGTCATTGTATCTTCTCAGGCCTACAGGTTTCAACTACTTTAGGTAATTGTCATGGCACAGTACTGTATTATGGGAGTGGGGAACAGAGGATGGAAGGTGGAAAGGGGGCCTCCATCCAGGCCCCCCAAAGAGTTTTCTCCCTGAGATCACCTTCTGAAAACAGACCTTACGTTGTGACCTACTTCACTCATCCCGAGATTACTAAAAATGGCAGGGAATTCAGCTTATTAGAATGGTTTTGAACTTTCAAGGGAGACACAGTTTGATGGACACACTGATAGACTTCTAGGAATTAATGAGGCACCTAGGTTTTGCACTTTGCCACGTTAAAAGGAAGAGTAATGGCCCCATTACTTATTTATATTGGCCTCTATTTTTCTTCTTAATGGTAACCAGGGGAATAAATAATGAGCTTGCACAAAAAGAAATTCTTCCTATCAGCGTTGATCCTGTACTTGGCTGGTAACTCTATCACTGGGCAGCTGCAGGTCTTATTCTGCCTTTCGCTCAACTGAACTAGAACATACCCTAGGAAACATATCAAACCTCAAACAAGGATCCCGACCTCTCAACGTAAGCTATTCCTAGTAACAGAATTATGGTGGTGAGCCTGATCTAAGCTGCAAATACTTTTATTTATCTTTATTTTTATGTGTTTATTTATTATTTTTTTTTTTTTTGAGATAAACTCTTACCCTGTCACCCTGGGGAGAGTGTCACAGCATCATCATGGCTCACAGCAACCTCAAACTCTTGGGCTCAAATGAGCCTTCTGCCACAGCCTCCCAAGTAGCTGGGATTACAGGTACCTGCCACAACACCCAGCTAGATTTTTCTATTTTTAGTAGAGACAGAGTCTCGCTTTGGCTCTGGCTGCTCTGGGACTCCTGAGCTCAAGGGATCCACATGCCTTGGCCTCCAAGAGTGCTAGGACTACAGGCATGAGCCACCATGCCCAGCCTGCAAATACTTTTAAGAAAATCAGACTTGGGGAAATTGGAATTTTACATTGAACAAAAGTATAGCTCACAGCACTATTACTATACTTTTAGGATCTTGTACATTTCTTGACCATTTGAGCTCTAGATATAGCAGGCTAACTGATACAGAATTAGATTTTTTTCATCATTTACTTTTTAATAAATCAAGAATTAGTAAAGTTACAGATTTTTTGCACTCTTTAATTTTATTCAAATGTGTCAGTCAGTGTTAGGTGGTAATTGCTACTTAGGTGAACAATAACGTGAAACATTAAGTAATTTACACCATAAATTACTCCACAGCTCCTTTGGCATCTGTAGAAGGAATTCAGTGGTTCTTGAACTGAACTTGTGTTTAAACAAATTCTTTTTTTCTGGGGAGAATCCACTGGTGTCACGAAAGGTTTGACAACTTCAATAGCAATGTTGCTTCAATCTCCTTTCTCTGTCTCAAATTTTGCTTACACCAAATACCAAGACCATGAATGTAGTAATTTAGTAAATTATTATTTAGGTACTATGTCTGCTTTTTAAAGGAGTTGTCTTGAGAACAAAGCCTTACCCTAAAGAAATTATTCCAATAGTGAGAATTTCATGGACCAGATGGTAAACCAGAAGGTATGAAAGTTCCCTTCAATGCACACCAGTAGGTGGCCTCAGAGCCTACCTGTGCAGCTGGTCAACTCTCCTTTCTCCCTTTGCAGGGTTCAGGGGACTTGAAGTCCTTAAATGACTATAACATTAACTGTACCTCCTTTTCTCAGGTATAATCATTATCAGTGACTATGTTTTGAGAACGCACAGATCCTAGAACATTTTATCACTTGGTGATTGGAATGTAACCTCAGGTGTCCCTGTTCCTTAGCACATGTCCCTTTTATTTAACTATACTTAATTTTTACAGTATTTTATCATTGACTATTGTTTATCCACAGTCTCGTGTGTTAGGAACTATTTTGAGCTCTAGCTCTAATATAAGTGTTGGTGTTGAGAGTTTCTTTCATTCTCCCTTCTTTATCTTCTGTGTTTTCTGATGCTATTTTTCTGTTTTTCTTATTCCATCCTACAGTCACTTGAGGCCTTCTATGTTACAGCAACTCCTGAGACGCCTCGTTTTTGATGTGCCACTACTCAATGAATATTGCAAAATGCCTCTCAAGGTGAACATCACTGTTGTTAACAGAAATACAGTCCAGGGCATGGGAAGCTTGATTATAATACATGGCATCTTCACAATTTGTAAAACACAATGCACACTATTGTTGTTCTGCTCCTAGGGCTGGAAATGTTGAGGGTACAGCAAGAAAAGTAAATTCTTACACTACTTTATTTTCAACAATATAACCCATGAGGCTTGGAAAGGAATGCAGCTTGGTGCCAAGAGGTAGCAAGAAAGCACTGCCCCAAACAAAAACCTCAAGGGTCTTTTACTGAATCAGGAAAAATCTGACAGACAAGACATATGGAGCATACAAAGTTAATTATAGATAAAAACAAAGAAGTTTTGCAATGTCAGTGAATTGAGGAAACAATGAAAAGAAAGACAGAAAAGATTATCATAAAGTAAAAAAGATATAGTTACAATGCCTCAGTGGTCAACTTTATTTACCTTCCATATTCTATGCTGCTAGGCTGTATCTTAACCCTTGAGCAATTTCAACCTTTGAGCCTTTCCCAGCACATGACCAGTATAACTACTTCTAAACTGCTGAACATTCCTGACCCCCTGGCGGTGTCCCACAGGTACTGTGTTCAGTACGGGGCTGGGGGTCGAAGAATCCAGGCTGTGGCCAGCAGATCTTCAGGAATGTCAGCCTACACTAAACTCCAACCCATAGCACACTGAATGGGTCTTATTCCCTTCAGCTGGTTAGCCAATAAGACACAACCCACAGAATCAAACCCCTCCTTGAATGTCCAAGTTGGAGAAAGGAGATTTGCTGGAATCATTAGCTGCTCCAACTTTCTTTCTGCTGCCTTCTTGTTTAACAGGAGTTGGTTAGGGGACTTAGTTGTGGTACTTTCCTGCCCCATTCAGAATAAATTCAATATCAAAAAACGTTGAAGGCCCTGTGGTTTTTCCATTGAAAGGACTAAAACATTCCCTTTCTATTCCATGCTGGTTTGTACTTTTGTAAATTTGTAACAGATCCTGTTTTTTCTTTTTCTATTTTTTTCCTTTTTCTTGATTAATGGGAAGGACACAGAGACCTCTTTTTATTTGTTGTCTAATTATTTTCTCATGTATTTTATCACTAGTGCTGAAAGTATCTGGATCTGTTGGTACCAGAATCAGCCACCCACCCAAAGGAACAATGTTTTGTTTCTTTTATCTCTGAGGCACCTGCTGTATTTGCACATTAAACATGTCAGCAATAACAGACCTAAAAATTCTACCTACTGATTTTAACATAACTTTTTTCTTGTTTACATATATAGTCCAAGCAATATTTTAAGAAGCATTTTACTGGGATAGTCAGAATTCCCAGAAGCTTTTAGTTCAATCCCCTGTCTCAACGCCAGAGAGAGAACAGTTTGCTTGTCCTCAGAGATTTCACATTCCTCCAATGGCTAAATCTCTCCAACCCTAACGATCTCAGTTTTAATCTAAAAAAGCACTTTTATTGATAACCAGAGTTTGCACAGCGTAAGGTGGCATTGCTTCCTCTTTGCAGGCCTTTGCTGTCAGCTGGGTGTTAACTTTGAAGAGGCATTATTGACACCACTGCTTTTACCTCTCACATCAGTGAGATTTTTCTCAGAGGAAGTGGAGCTCACCTGCTGGGATGGGAACATTACCAGTGTGCTTCTGCCCTCTTGTGGCCAGATGTGAAACTGCGATAACATCCTGGGGCTATTCAGAGGGCTGGGGAGAGGCAGGGAAGCCATGGGTAGCAATCAATTTAAAGAAACGCTTCTGACCCACAACTGACTATCCACTATCCCCTTCTCATATCTACAGCCACCAGAATCTTTCAGAATTATGAGCAAAAAAACTTCTTCGGGCTAGAGCAGCAGCACACAGTAACTACTTTCAAGTGGCATTTTCTCATAATGAAATAGAAACACCTCCTCTCCATTTTCTAGTAACTGCTGGAGGCACATTTGGAGGCACAAGAATTAAGCAAGCAGATTGAGCCCAGATGAGCTGTCATTAGGCACGAGGGCAGGCAGTTCCCAGTGGCATTTGAAAAGTCGCTTTGTAGACAACCCAACTATTCCGAATGTTGGTTTCATCTTCATGATCTCACTTACTGTTTTACTCTCCCCTGTTTGTTTTTGATGCCTGTGGATCCTCTTTACCACACCCCATTGGTGCAATTCTGTTCGGAACCTCGCAGCTTCTGACAAATCACTATGAGCAGTGCTGGAAGTATTACTGTCTGCCCTCGGGGTGGGGGAGCTACGGCCTCGCTGTGGAGGAAGAACTGCACCTCACAGAGAAGCTCTTCTGGGGGATTTTCGACTCCCTGTCCCATAAGGTAATGGCAATGTGCCCTACACAAAAAGGCAGGATGTCCATGACCCAAGCACCTGTGAATAATAGCTGTCACCCATTTGGCTTTACCATATGCCAGAACCGTGCCAAGCACTTCACAAGCGTATTACATTCATCCTTACCCAACTCTCTGAAAGGGAAAATTTCACCATCCTCCTGGTGAAGAAAGGACTCAGAGCAGTTGATTAACTTGCCAGACTCACCGAGCTAGGACACAGGAGAGTGACCCCCAGAGTGAATGACACGGGCATTTTCTGGTTTCAGTCTTGATGACTGACTCCCCTCATCCCCTGAAGTCTTTTCCCTCAACTTATGGTGGCTCCTGGCAGCAGACTGTCACTAAACTCAAACCAAGGGGAGAAGCCATCTGCTCTGATGTTGGTATATGAGATTTCTAGAAGACTGTAATCAACCATTCTGGGGGGAGTTTATTCACAGCCATTGGCTTGAGAAGATCGGTGAGAATTCAGGGACTTGAATTCCAACCCTTACTGAGCAGTCTGATCAAAATACAGCTCTGACACTCATACTTTGCTCCACTTCCCTTAAACCAATTTACTTAGATTTGTGAAGTCACCATCTTTAAAGGCAGATAATGCATAAGCCTGGGTTTCTTACAGAAGTCTAAAGCATACATATAGTTTGTTCACCTGTACTTAACTTTTCTTTGCCCCTGAATTTCTTTGATCTAGAATAAGCAGATCAAAAGCTATTCTCAAACCCATACTATTTGACGAAAACTCCTTCCCAGCTGGGTTCGCAAGAGAATGGTCTACTATTGAGCAGTCTTCTAATGATATCGACATATGACCCATGTCAGCTACTATGGAGTTGGGCAAAATGTACTATTCCCTCTGTACTTGTAGGCTGGGTTAGTTTCCATGACCGTCCCTGCAGATGAGTTTATAGACTTTTCTAGCCTAGAAAGGACCACTTTAATTAACTCTTAGATGTTCTCAAAGTTAACTATTTGGGAGATACCAATTTAAACATTGGTTTAAGATTTTTTTTATTTTGGGCTCAGTGCCCATAGCACACTGGTTACTGCATCAGCCACATACACCGATGCTGGTGGGTTTTAATCCAGCCTGGGCCAGCTAAACAATGACAACTGCCACAAAAAATAGCTGGGCATGTGGCGGGTGCCTGTAGTCCCAGCTACTTGGGAGGGTGAGGCAAGAGAATTGCTTAAGCCCAAGAGTTTGAGGTTGCTGTGAGCTAAGATGCCTCGGCATTCTACTGAGGGAGACATAGTGAAACTCTGACTCCCATAGTGAGACATTTGAGACTCTGTCTCAAAAAAAGAAAAAAAATTTTCAATTTAAAGTGAACAGTAACTTGAGAGCTTTATAGATCATTATTGTCCTGTCAGGATACCTCACTTCCCACCAGAAAGAGCTAAAGTGCACTTGGTTGACATGGATAAATATGCATGTTTCATTTTTCTTTTCAGCTGATTGGTTAATAGTTCTACCTGGTGGCATGGTCCTACTTTCTCCACTAACACAGTCTTGGTTTTCTCTCACAGAAATATGACCCAGATCTTTTCCGAATGGCCCTGCCTTGTCTCAGTGCTATAGCCGGGGCCTTGCCACCAGATTATTTAGATACCAGAATCACAGCCACGTTGGAGAAACAGGTCTCAGTGGATGCAGATGGCAACTTTGACCCCAAACCTATCAACACTACGAAGTGAGTGCAGAATCATCTATAAGCTGGTCCAATTATCTCATCCAGTGGCCACTGTTTTCTTTCAGAAGGTAGCAAGACATTTACGTTTCTCCTCTTTCTCTTTTGCGAACACTGTTCATCATTTCCCTTGACACTATAAATCATATCAGGCACAAGCTTTAATCCACATGTATCTAATTATATACTGTGTTATGCTGGACTTTTTTTCAGGGAGGGGAAGATTGGTTTATTTATTAGAAGAGATGGATACTTCTATAAATAAATGTCACCGGAGGCACTCAGAGAACCACCCTGACAAATTATGCAATTAATTGATTAATGAGTTTTTTGACAAAATCTTTTCTCTTTGTGAATTAGGCCTGTATAGTTCTAACAGCATTGTGCATCAAAACAGCTGCATAAATAACACTCAGCTGAACTCTGGCGAGGCCTCGGGAATGATGGAGAACAGCACGTGGTCCTTCCTTTAGCGGCTGGACCTGCTTGCTCTTTGCCATGCCAAAGGATGCTGAAACTGTAGAGACCACATTTATGTCTGTTAGTTTCTCTCTGTGAGTCTTAGAATTCCTCATTGATGTTGATCGGGCCATGGAGGTATATTTATCATTTGGGCAAAACGTTGCTCAGTTTGGTTTGTAGTCATTTGGCCCAGTTGTGAATGTGTGCCATCTCCAGGTGCATTTTAAGTAAAGGGCTCCAAACCTGCTTCGGAAGGAGCGGGGAAAGTAAGACTGATGTTGGACTTGTGTTCAGTGGTAACAGTTCTTAAACGAAAGCCTGAACCCTTTCTAGGGGAGCTTTGACTTTGATATTACATAAAATTCGTCTTTGGAATAGTTAAGCATATATTCCACTGGACAGAGCCTTGCAGGGGTGGTGGGAGACAGAATTGAACTTGGTGTAAGGAAGTGGTAAGGAGGGTGGTAAACCATCGAGCTGGGGCCAAAGAAACAGCAGGTACTGATGTTGGAGAACTCAGCCTAAAAAACTTCAGCTAAGTGTGCTGAAGCATGACAAAGTAAACGGTGTGATAACTCACATGCTTTTATAAACATTATGAGACAATATTAGAGACACACTATGAGACTGTCTGGCACTTGTGTGCTCATGATAAGTGGTTCCACTCATGTGTTATTTTGAGAGTTCTGATTTGTTTAGGTTACCTCTGACATCGGTAAGGTTCTTTAATGTGAGAAATGGGGGCTAACTATGGTTGACTTAAGGATAAGAACACCTTACAGCAGGAATATGCGGTCATTATCAAAATCTAGTGAAGGTTGGGTTTCAGCTAGGACAGGCCCCAGGAAAGGACTGCCATCAAGGCACAAATGGACATGGTTCTGGGGCCCTCGTCGGGTGAATCACCTTAAAAAGCATGCTGTCCTGATCTCTCCCAACTCAAAAGTTCTAAGGAGAGAGTCTGATTGGCCTAGTCATACGCCCATCCTTGGTGACAGTTCACACCACACTGCATGCTACACAGGAAGATGGTCCCATGCAAAAGGAAATGCAGGTGCTGATCCCAACAGAAAGGACAAGAGCTCTGGGCAAACATAAATGACAGGAATCTACCGTATTTCCAAAATTCTAGTATTTTCCATGAGCTACTGGACCCTAAAATGTAGGCAACCACTGTTTTGTAACATAGGGCCCTCTGGCTACCCATTTCTGCTATTCCCAGGTTGGAGCCATGATTATAAACCATTTCCGTTGGTTAAAGGTATTCTCATTGTCTAACCTGGACAGGTCTCACCCAGGAGTCAAGACAACCCAGCAAAGACGCAGAGGCAGAGGCAGCCCAGGGTCAGGTCACGTGTTGCCATGACCCTGACCCTGGCTATGCCACTCCTGCTCAGTAAAGTCGCTGTGTTGGGAATGTAGCTTCAGCTTTGGGTTAGCTGGTTGATCAAATCCAATGTCTGACTGTCTCTACCATGTCTGGCTATGTCTCCAACCTCGTTTGGAGAGGTTGTAATGTATTTTGTTTTCCTTGTTTTGCAGTTTATCCTTGCCTGAAAAACTGGAATTCATCGTCACCAAGTATGCTGAGCATTCACATGATAAATGGGCCTGTGACAAGGTAGGGATTATCAACCAACTGACAATTGTCAGGGAGAAAAAAAAACATCCAAGAACATTGAAGGGTCCAATTCTGGAAATCTGCCTTATTTGTCTAAGTGACAGACTCATTCATTATTTCTGAGCAGCAATTTCCCAGAGTGGGTGGAGGTCGGAGAAATAGGCAGTGACAGCTGCTGGTGCCGCATTTATATTATTTTTCAAGAAATGATCAATTCTGGACACATTAGCTTCTTTCTTAACATCGTCACACTCCCCGGAGTTTGTGCCCAAGCATGAGCTTGTGCGCGTGTGTGTTTGACATAAATGCTTAATGGAGATGGGGAGGCTTTTATATTTATTTATTTATTCTTTGAGTGCAGCACTGCAAAAGGAAAAAAGCCTTACCCTTCCATTTTTCTAGGAAACTGAATTTTATTTTAGGGAAGATACTTAATTGTCTTCCTACAGTAGGCAGTGGCAGAACCTCCAGACATTCTTTTATTAAGAAGCCTGCCCATCTGGTGTTTAAAATATCTCACCACTGCTTAATAAGACTGCTTAATAAGTTTAATTGCTGTGTCAGCCCTTTAATACTGGCAGGCAATGTAGAAGGGCTGTGCCAAACACACTTGGGATTCCTGTGGGCGTCCAGTGAAGGATTGGGGCCATTGCTCAGCTGCAGTGAAGGTGTGTTCAGTGGCCCCAAATCCCCAGCAAAGCCATAGCAAACCACCTCTCCTCAGTGGCCCCAAATCCCCAGCAAAGCCATAGCAAACCACCTCTCCGCTGCGCACCCTCATATAGGCAGTGGCCTTGAACCAGTGGCTCAGGCCTTGTGTTGATCTGAGTTCAGCACTTCTCTCCTGAGTCCGTGTTAGAAATTGATGGTAACAACAGTCAATGTAGCTGTGAAATGGGCTAATACCTCATAATCCAGAGTAGAAATTGGCAAGCCTTTTCTGTACAGGGCCAGACAATAAACATTTGAGGCTCTGTGGGCCAGACAGCCTCAATTACAGCAACTCACCTCTGCTGTTTGGTACAAAAGTAGCCACAGACAAAGCACAAACAAAAGAAGGTGCCTGTTTTCCAATAAAATTGAATTAATAAAAAACACATGGTCAGCTGCATTTGTCCCAAGGGCCACAGTTTACTGACTTTACTCTAGAGCAGTGATTCTCAACCTTCCTAATGCCACAGTGTATTTTCATTGTTACAACAGGGTTGCGACCCACAGGCTAAGAACCGCTGCTCTAGAGCATCTGTGTTTCCTAAGAACTCTTTACATATGATCATTCGACCAGCCCATAAATTAGGAGAAGTGACATAGCCATGAATCATAGCCAGTCGGTCACTAACCCATGTAGATTTTATCTCTCAAGTCTCTCTTGAATCAGTAGGGTTGTCCCCAGCCCCACGTCATGGCTCCAGTCCAAGCTGTATCATCTTTTCACCTTAACATGCTGGCAGGCAGTTGGGACAAGCTCCTTAGGGGTCTCCTCATGTGCATTTGCTCCAGTCTCCTCCTCACACTGAAGGCAAGCGAGAGCTTCAGGATGCAAATGTGGTCATATTCTACCAAAACTCCTGCTACCCAGCCCCTTCTCCTTTTAACAGCTTCTAACTATTCTGAATAAAAAGGTCAACATTCAGGATTGTGAATGTGACCCAGCACCTCATCTGACCTCTGCTGCTATCTCTGGTTTCCTGCCTTCCCCGACCCCTGCCCTCCAGCCACCCTCTGTCTCTCGGGCACCCCCACACACTGCAACCCTCCTCTATCTGAGCCAGGAGCCCCCTGCACTCACATGTGCACTCACATCACCTCAAGTGTCAGGGCAGGTGTGATTCCTGGGGCGAGACTTTCCCAGATTTCCAGCACACCACCATGTTCTTTTCCTTTAAATTGCTTCCAGAGCATTTTTGTATATTTCTATTTAGGACTGATACACATTATAGATTTATTCTAGTTATCCATTCTATGTTTACTAGTGTGGTCATTTGATTAATACCTCTTTCTGCCACTAGATTGTACATTTCATGAGGGCAGAGATTTGTGTTTGTTCACCATCGCCTGGGGGCGGAGGGGAGGGAGGTCTCCTGTTTAGCAAAAAAGAGTATTTGTCCCTCCTTCAAAACCCTCAGAGCCTTGGGAGAAACAACAAAAAACAGCCATTGCGGGGCAGGTTATTCAGTGCTCTGACGGAGACGGGCATAGGGTTAGAACACACAGGAGTCCCCAGATCCGGTGTTGGGGCTCTGGGGACACCTAGAGCTGGTGACATGTACATCATGTGACCAAGCGTGGGTGATCACAGCCAGGTGTACATACTGCTGGCCTCGGGAGCAGCAGGGGTGGACCCAGGGAGGCAGGAGATGGTGGTCAGGACATTGTGACGGCCAGGAGCGCACTGATCAGGGCGACTTGCGAATACCACCGGCAGCAGTGTAGAAAGCCAGTCGGCGTGGAGGAGGCGCGGCTGGAGGCAGGGAGCTGCTCAGGAGAGCTTGCTATGATCCCAGTGAGCGCCAGCGCGGCCCTGAGCTGACGGACTGGCAGGGACGTGAGAGAGCCGAGTACCGTGAGGGGCTCAGAGCAGCAGCGTCCAGGAGGAGCCGCACATTGCTGGCTTGGAGAGTGAGTGTAAGTGGGGGTGTTCACCGAGGCCCAGGAGACCCAGGAGGAGGAGACTTTCAGACAAGTAAACTGCCGGTTCCGCGTCAGACATGCAGACAGTACCCGCAGGATGTCCGAGCAGAGCTGGCATGGCTTGGAAATTCGGACAGAGCTCAGTGCCGGGAGTACTGATTTGCTATGAGTCACTTACCAGTGGTCCTGAAACCCTGGGCCTAGATGAAACCACCCATGGACTGAGAAGGGACAGAAACTTGGGAAATACTATATTTTGCCATGTAAAATGCATACTGTTTTGCCCAAATTTGGGGGGGAAAATGAGGATGCTCATTATACATGGGTATGGTTCGGGGGCAGTGGAGCCCAGTGGGCCTCCTGAGGCTGCTGCGCCCTCCCTCCTGGGCCTGCCAGGTACACAGGGGCCCAGTCCAGGAGGATCTGGGATCTGGTGGGAGTGGGCTGGAGTGGCCTCCACTGAGTACTGAGATCAGGGGGGGTGACAGGGGTGTGACTGGCAAGGTGGGCCATCTCCATGCGGGGTTAGGACCAAGGCCCAGCTGTGCAAAGGGGACCAGGAGCCCTGCTTGTGGGCTGAGCAGCCTCAGAAGCTCCCACCCTGCTAGCCACACGTGTGCCCATCTCATCCGGGGGCCCCTGCTGTGGGGAGGGAAGGGCTCCTGGGAGTGAGGGCTGGGACAGCCTTCGCAGAGCCAGCAGCTGCAGGAGTGTGATTTGCACATTTACCAGAGGAGGGTTAGCCTCCCCAGGTGTGCCTCTCCCGGGCAAGAGCCAGCTACTTTCTCAAGGATCATTTTCCTTAAAGTTTGGGCCAAAGGCATGGGTGTGCATTGTACATGGGAGAACATTTTACCCTGCAGAATACAGTACATACATTGAGAAAGAGCAGCTAGGAGTCTCTGGGTTGCAGGGTTTTAGAAATCAGGGTCTGGCTTTTATCTCTGGGTCCATCGTGCCGGGGCCAGGGTCTTGGACATAGCACAGAAGGCTTTCATCCAGCATTGGCCAAGTGACCTGCAGAGCTCCTAAACTTCCGTGGCCCTAAGCAGGATGCATCACTGCGATTCTGGTCTCAAGTTGGCAGACCAAGAATGAGAGCCAGTCAGCCCTCCGGGTGGGGTGTTAGGTCCAGTCCTGCCAGCTCTGCCTTCTGTGTTTCCTTTAAGGGTGGCTGCTGACCTGAGAAGCATTGCACTCAGGGCCTTTGAATTATCTTTCTGTCTTAAGTGGACCTGAAACACAAGTGAGAAAGTGGAGAGGACAGAGCTGAAACAAGAAGGTGTTAAGGAGCAGAGTTCAAGATTCAGGGGGCAGACAGCCTGGCAGCCTGATAGGCTCAATTAGACGTTCCCAAGGGGAATTTCCAAGCTCTGTCACTTCCGTTAGTCCATTTGTTCAATGAAAATAGAAGCAGACATTTGGGTCACATATCAGGGCTCTGTGAATGCCGAGGGGATTTGATCTGAAAACGTTCCTACAGAGTCAGAGCGGATGGAAGTACGGGATTTCCCTCGATGAGAATGTGAAGACCCACCCACTGATAAGGCCGTTCAAGACATTAACAGAGAAGGTAAGAGCCAGGCCTCTGGTGACCCTGACACGCTGTTTCCTTCCTTGGGAATTGTGCCAGAAGCTCAGAGGGGTTCGGGGCACATGCACCATCAAGTTCCTTGGAGACTGTCTGGGACTCATGAGCTTGGTAGGGGGTAACACCCCTGAGAAGGCATTCGCTTCTCTGTCTCTGAGAGCCCGTCGGTGGCAGAAGCACCATGTTCAGCACTTGCAGGCTGAACTAGAAAGGGGTTTCGTTAGATTGTGAGGGGATGGGAAGGAGAAGGGACGGTGAATTGCTAGAGAAAATTTGGACAGAAATGATTTCCCAAACATGGAAGGTACCAGGAGGAGAGAAGAGAATCCCCAAGGAAAAGTGAACAAGTCTCTTGCTTTTCTTAGTTAAGAAATTCACTTCAGCTTAACTCTGACTCCTACCCTGTGATCAGTAAGAGTACTCTCAGCTCGGCGCCTGTGGCTCAACGGGCTAAGGCGCCAGCCACGTACACCTGAGCTGGCGGGTTCGAATCCAGCCCGGGCCTGCCTAACAACAATGATGGCTGCAACCAAAAAATGGCCAGGCATTGTGGTGGGCGCCTGTAGTCCCAGCTACTTGGGAGGCAGAGGCAAGAGACTCACTTGAGCCCAGGAATTGGAGGTTGCTGTGAGCTGTGATGC
>CAUYON010169283.1:0-20478 GCA_963573935.1 Arctocebus calabarensis
CCTAGTAGCTGGGACTACAGGCGCCCGCCACAGCGCCCGGCTATTTTTTTGTTTTGCAGTTTGGCCGA
This sequence comes from Arctocebus calabarensis, assembly GCA_963573935.1. Lineage (NCBI taxonomy): Eukaryota > Metazoa > Chordata > Mammalia > Primates > Lorisidae > Arctocebus > Arctocebus calabarensis. The sequence goes on from CAUYON010169283.1 coordinate 69, forward strand.
GGCCGGGCTTGAACCCGCCACCTTCGGTATATGGGGCCGGCGCCCTACTCGCTGAGCCACAGGAGCCGCCCCATTACCTTTTTCTATTAAATAAAAATATAATTTCAGAACAGCCACTCATATAATGTTGAAAAAAATACCTTCAGTTATTTCAATTAATCTTGGATAATAAATAAGGTTCGTCATATCCTTACGAGTGTAACAGATAATTAAACCTCCCAGTGAGAAAAGTAAAAGAAATGCAGCAGATTCAGCATTAAATTTAGGAAGAAACTTCAAGACAATTTGTTAGAATCACATAATTTCTTATTCTTTGGGAATATAGAAGTTAAGGAATTCTGTACTCAATTCCAATGTATAATTTGATTATATGGCATTCAAGTAATTCCTTCAATGGCATTTCAATAACGATTAAATTTCTGAATTCAAGTGTATATATTTTTAAAATTCTTTTGCATTAAAACAAAAATACACCTTCATAAATTATCAAACAAAGTAATTAGATGGTATATCTAAATAAATTATTAGGAAATAAAATTGTATATATCTAGATTTCCAATTTTATAAAGCAACTAATATTTTTCCTGTTTTTAACATTTATGTTTAAAAATTAGGGCTGAATTCTGATTGTTTATATAAGGAATTATATTTTAATGGGAAGAAATATAAACTAAAGTGTGATTGGAAGAAAAGAGATACACGATTTGAATTTAGAAGTTAAATATTAGTGGGAAGCCACGTAAGTAATGTTGCACCTACAATGTTTTTGGACAGTATAAACAAATGAATTTTGATTTATATCTTTCACATTCTTTTAATTAAAGTATGACATTGTTAAAGTATATGACTTTTTTTTTTTTTTTTTTGGAATAGAGTCTCACTTTGTTGCCCTGGTTAGAGTGCTGCATTGTTACAACTCAGAGCAACCTCAAACTCCTGGGCTTAAGCAATTCTCTTTCCTCAGCCTCTCAAGTAGCTGCGACTACAGGCATCTGCTACAACGCCTGGGTATTTTTTGGTTGCAGTTGTTGTTGTTTTAGCTGGATCGGCCAGGTTTTAACCTGCCAGCCTTGGTGCATGTGGCTGGCGGCTGCATAACTACTGTGCTATAGCCACTGAGCCGAATCATTCTTTTAGAAGTATGACTTTGGAAAAAAGTCAAAAGTTTCTTGGGAAAGTGTATTCACAGATTATTCTGTGTGCAGATGTTCTTGTTACCTTTATCATTCTATCTACAATAATAACCTTTAAGTTGAAAAGGTACAAGAAACAGTCAAAATCGCAAGTTGCTATGTTTTAACTACATATTTCTTCCTGAGTTGATAATTTTAAAACTAGTTAGTGTGGTTAGTGTACATTTATTCTTAAAAATATGAGTTATATGACTACGAAATTCTGTCAAAATAGATTTGAAAAAAGCTTTATAGGCAAACAATAATAACATCGACATAAAAATGAAATTTGTTAAAATATCATGTTGACTTGTAACGGTATGATAATTTTTGCCATTTTATTAAATAGACCATACCAAATTAAACTTAGCTTAAAAATCTCTCCTAGGACATGAGACAAATACTGAACAGAAGAACAAACTTCTTACCATTACTGATGTCTACTTCTACATATTCAGCTGTCTCGCTTGCATTCTTATGATTTCATTTCCTTCCTCTATTACTAATTTTGTATTATGATTAAGGCTTTATCTCTTTGAGTACACACTTAAAATTGGTTTTACTGTCTTCTTGTGTATATGAAAATATATTTAATGTTAACAAGTGTGATATTTAGTTAAGGCCGACGCATAATTTTACTTAATGCCTGCTTATATTTTGATTAAAAGTTTGAGTATCATTTTCATTTTCTTTCAAATATCTCCACGGTCACCTAGTGATACTTCATTCCAGATTGTTTTACATAGGGTTTTAGTAGCAACGTTTCAGTTCCTAAGGTCAAAATGTCTGTAAGATAATTAATTTTTAGCAGGTTTCTGTTGTTTCTATATGTTTGGGACAAGACTTCTGCAAACCTTGCTAACCAAAATAAAAAGAGAACAATCGCCATGGCAGCCATTATATAATAATTGTCCATATCAGTATTTCACTCTAATTTGTTTCAAAATCTCTTCTGTTATCTATGTTAGAGGACTTTTGTAACCATTTCATCATGATGAAGTTAGAGACATAAAATTTATGAGCAAAAATATTTCAAGAATTGATGTCTCCATCACTGTAACACAATTACAACATTGAATATATGATAAAAATGTGCCTTTCCTTCTTAATGCCAAATTCAGCAGAGAAACATAACTTTATTTCTTCTCTTATATAAGAATTGGATAGTCAAAACATATGTTTGCATATTTATGTCTGTAGCGTATCTGTGTATGTATATACACATGGGCATACATGTAAATGTAAATACAAGGTATAGTTTGCTGCCCAGCATCTAGAATGTCAAATCTTACAGTTGTTGAAAATGATATTGCCTCATATAAAATGAAGTCAAAATATGATCAAAAGTCAGAAAATGTATGTCATATATGCCAAAACCAAATAAAAATAATTAACTGGATAATCAGAAATAAACTTCACAACACAAAGAAGGGTGGCTACATTTTTGTTTAAATAATACAAACATAACATTTGTTGAAAAATATCTTGTAGTTACACCACTTTCAAGTAGTCAATTTTAGAAAAGGATTTTATTGTATTTTACCAGTATTAAAAAATATGTTTTAATCTCTAGTCTGTATTTATCATAGAATCAATTTTCTAAAAGAGCAAAAGCTCTTGTTAAAAATGGAATCTGAGACTAAAACATTTCTGAAACACTTCCATGAAAGCAACCTTTACTAACATATTCCTTCTTCATTTAGACACAAATCTACAATGTTTTAGCTAAAAACTCACTTTTTCATTTTTCTTTCCTTTGTTAGAATTGATTTTGTTGTTTGACTTTTCTTGTCAATTGTTTTTATTTCCAGTCAGAATCTCCCTGCATGGCTGGGGTCCTGCTAGTGGTCACTTGATTGCAAATTATTAGCTCAGAAAAGTCATTGGGACAAATGTAGGTCTTTAGAGTTTAGTTTGGATTCATCTCATATTATATTAATTTGGACAAATGTAGGTCTTTGGAGATTAGTTTGGATTCATCTCATTTTATATTAATTTGCCTAATTACTTCATTCACTTTGAGTTGTTTCTGGACCAGAAATTTGGCTCTGGTCTCACTATTACAAACTATATATTTATTTACATGTGTGTACTTGACTATACTTTGGGGCACAACTGATCTCAATGATGTTGTTGGAGAAATGAACCAAATTTTCATTTGTAAGTTATTTAGGCATCTACCTACTAAATTAAACCAAATTAGTAAAAACTACTATATATGTTTGAAAAAATGAGAAAAATATTAAATCATTATGTAATATTTTAAAGCAAGATCATATTTCTCTATTTTCTTTACATTTACATTACGGATAATTTCAAACAAACGAATGAGCAGTTAGACTAGTATAATAAAATCCTAGCTGCATCAATTAAAAATTTCTAGTCTCACCTATATCATCACATACTGTTTACCATATTTATTCTGACAGTTTATCCTATCATCTATCAACTTTTAGTATGTATTTCTAAATAAATACTTCCTTAAATTAGCATAATTTCAAATATTCTCATCACACCTAAGTAAACAATAATTTATTAGTAGAACCAAATATTTAGTCACTCAAATCCTGCTTATGTCAGAAATAGTCTATATAGAAAATACTTACAATTCTTTTCCAATTACCATAAATTTCAGATTTAGAATTTTTCTTCATCTTTTAGATAATACCCCATGAACCTGCTTTTTACTTAGATATTTTAATCCCTTATTTAGTTTACACATTGTAACTTAAGTAGTTATTCAATGTTTAAAAGAAATTAACTATTATAGTCAACAGTATGTTAACAAAACTGTGGCAGATATTTTGTGAATAAGAGATAACTGAATTATATATTTTAGCCTCCAAGAAACAAAAAGATACTTTTCATTAGTTTCTTTCACATGTATATGTAACACACATATATGTGTGTTTATATGTATATATATATATATGATATGCTTATAATATTTGCGATTGCTTTATATAACTTAGGGCAACCCCCCCTTCAAATTTTGAGTATACTGCACTGATTCACACTCCCTTGGCATCCATTATAATACCCTCTGAAACTTCCTCCAAAGGTTGCTTGCTGCTCCTCATTCTAAAGTAAAATATACAAAAGTTTGTTTATCTTGGAGCTATTAATGTATTACTGTAATAGTATAGCACTGTCAAAAGTGGGAGTCAGAGAAAGAAGATACTGATGTAACTACAGGTACATCTTGTGCTGAAACTTGGAGTATTTAGGCTTTGAAAATACTTTGCCTTATGGTGTCCAGTGTTAGATTTTAGAAGCAGACAATTATCATTTATAATGAGCACCATATGCTCTAGGCTGTAGCTGATAGAGTTTAGTTCCCACTCCAGAATAGTTTGAACTGCATTTTCTAAATACATTTTTTGTCATATCTCCCACTATTGGCAAACCATCCACGTCATTTTTTTTCTTTCCATTTCTATGACTATCAGAACCAGATCTTATCTTCATCAAATGTGTGCTGGTTACTGATAACATATAAGGTATTATTTATTTTTATGAAAGCTTTGTGAAAATTTAAAAACTATATAATAACGTAGGGATCTGCACAATAAATGTATCATGCTGGTTTGGCATTTCATGAAGTTTAAAGAACCTCAAAATTATTTACCAAATTGAAGATTTCCCCTAGAAAATTTACTTATAAATTAAATATAATTGTTTTTGTGAAATTGCAATAAATATTGTTAAACATTGAGATCTTTCGGCTGAAAAGGATACAATCCCTTGAAAGTGGATTCTAGCTTAGTCGTTGATTAGTTACTAAAGTGTAGCTCTTGCTGTTCACGACGATCATGCAATCCTGATTTTGGTGGATATAAATATATTTGTACAGCCTTCATTTACTAAATGTTTATTAGTGTCAATCTTAGTACCATCTGTTTCTTCTCCCTTGTAAGAATTTCACAGTCCAATTGCACAATCTCACAGATTTCACAATTTGGATAGGCCAACTGGACAAAGATAACTAAAAACAGAAGCCAGTGAAACATACATTAGAGATATATGCCCTGGTTTGGGGAATATATATCTTAAAGTGTTTCTAGGGCAGGTGGAGTGAGACTGCAAAAACTAGGAAGTGTTAGCAGTAATTCATCATGACCCAGCAGAGTCAGAAAAATCTGAGTACATGAATAATACAGAGGTCAGAGCAGTATGGAATACCTGAAATGTATTAAAAAATCCACAATCAGAAGGAGGAGGGTAAAAATGGATAACTTTTGTGATGGAGATGGCAGGAGCAGTAAAATAGAAAGTCATTAACGTACAGCTGTATGCCAAGTTTCTTAGGTCCTGTGTCTCATGGAAACTTCTTACCAAGCTGTGTGTCTAGATGTTGTAATACATGCCTCAGCTCATGCAGCTAATAATAGCACAGAATCCATCTTAAACATTTGACTTCAAAATATCATTTTCATGATGGATTTTTTTTTTTTAGCCCAGTGATCATGCAACCAGTTAGCTAATAGGAAGTTGGATAGACATATTACAGAGGTAAGTAGAAAAGAACACGGAGAAAGTCACAGGTTAATCCTGGAGCCTTTCCACCTCATCTTCAATTGCTTCATCTCAGTCCTTTGAGATCCAGTCTTGACCCTATGAGTTTAATGATCATAATTAAGAGATATCTGGCTTGGTCGTTTGTGAGAGATGAAAGCATTACAAGGCTTTGTGAGAGAAACCAATAATTACTAGAATGTTCAAAGGAGAGAGTTTAAAGGAGGCGATTGATAGCGTGTGCTATTGTGGGAAAGATTTTAAAAAGAAGAGAAACCATCAATATACCCATAAAAGACAAAATGGTAGAACTCCAGCGTTTCAAGCATATTTACAAATTAGTGACCTTCAGACTAATACGTATCATATCATCAGGTAATAATATAGAAAAATAAGTATTTTAAAGCATCATCTTGTATTGCTGCTCTTACTATAAAACTCCTGTTTTTCCTGTGGCAAAACTTGAATTCCTGCTCCAGTGAATCTCTAGCAATACTGTATAGTGCCTTTCACATGAAGAGCTCAAAACGTCTTCACAGATTTTTTCACACTAATTCTTATATCCCCCTAAGGTAGGCAGAAAGAATTTTTGTCTTCATCAAATGAATTGTCAAACTAGAACACTGAGGAGCTGCAAAGACCACAAGGTGATGATCTTTGAATAGTATTGCAGATATCCTATTTGATTAACCCACTAACTACTGCTAAATTTTTACTTTTATATCTACTTTTATATGTCATCAAGCCTTTGGAGTGAGAAGAGTCAAACTTTCTTCTGCTCTCTGTTATTTCCCCCTCCTTCACCTTTTCTATTGATTCCATAAATTTTTTCAGCTATAACACCTGATCACCTTGTTCATTTTTATGGCCACTAATTGCATAATCTCACACTCAAACTGTGCTTGCAATCTTTACACCAAAGGATGTTGTGTTAATCTTTAATTCAAATATTTTTATACACATAGGCAAGTTCAATTTTCTCCAAATACGGCACATTAAGAATTTTGTGCTTACCTATGTGTACATAATTTTGATAAACACTTAGACTTTTAGAACTTCTTTTCTGGTTTTCTAATCTATTTTTCCAAACAAAATAGTGTCCCTTTGTACATGTCTTTAAATTATAGTAAACCTTCTGAGTCCAATGGAGGGGGAAGACAAACAGTAATTTAATAGTCCTGAATAAAATCCTGATGAGTGATTAAGATGGGGTGACTTGTAGATCCACAATCCTCAGTGTTCTCAGGTTTATTGTGCTTCTGAAGGCAAAAACATATCTCAATTAGAAATAAAATTCAAAATTTTAGTAAGTATATTTTTGTTACACATATCCCCTAAACCCATGCCAACCATTTTTTTAAAATGTCCAATTGTAGAAATAGTTGTCTACGATCATTCATTTTAATGAAGTATCAGTTCTAGAAAGACTATCTTTAGATGTATAGTTAAGTCATGAAAATAGTGTCGGGTTTTCATATACCTCATGTAACTCCCCCCCCACACACACACACAGTATCCACTTCTGTTAATGGTTTTGAGAACTCCCAGATAGAATGAGGTTCCAGTAGTGCAGAGTGGCTGGCAAGCGTGTCCTAAGGAGCTGGATGTGATGCTTTCATCGTGGCCCTCACTATGCACTTCCGTGACCAGGAATTCTTTTACACAAGAAACCTGTTTATATTTACCCCCTTGTGGCTCTTGACCAACCTGTGCCCAGTTTTTGCCTGCCTGACCATCACTCTGGCACTGGGACCTCAAGCTTGTGTGCACCCCTGAGGTCCTGGGAAAAGTCTGGCCTAGGATAGATATATATTCTTTAGACGAAATGTGCAAATTCAGTACTGCACCACAGCTGGAGACAACTGCAGAGGGTTTTACTTAGATCCAGGCATGGGGGGCAATGAGAGACGAGGGCAGTACTTACTCTGTATGGAGGGGAGAAGCAGCAGGAGGAGAGGGAGAGAGAAGGAGAACTAGCTGTATCTATAATAATATAAGACGTAGAAGCTTTTAAGTTCACGAAAATGCACGGATGTTCTGTTTAAAGGAAAAACAATATAATGAACAGCAACTTCTTTTTAATTTCAGATGAATACGAGGGTACAAATGTTTCGGTTACATTATTTTCACTTCTAAGGTAAAGTTCAAGTTGAAGTTGAGCCCTTCACCCAGGGGATGTGCTGAACACCCTCACATTGTGCACATTAGGTGAGATCCCACCAATCACCCACTCCTCTCTCCCTCCCTAGCTAGACTATCCTTATGTTTTTCTTCCTTGTGGGCATGTGCCTCTTTATATATTGCTTTCATATTTGTATTGAATGGCAACTTTTGGTATGTTATTTTCCCCTCTTAGGCCAAGATGGAACTATGCTATATTTCAAACTTACATCGCGAAAATCTCACTTTAAGCCACACTAGTTAAGAATATATTTTTTTGCAGAAATACAGTGATAAAATATGTTGATTCACCAGAAGAACATTATAGTTCAATTTAACACTTTTATTAATGTATAGGAAAAATACATTAGTATAATGCATAAAATACATGCAGTCATAAGGTAAAAATAAGTGGTACTTTTTACAAATAAAAATTAAAGAAGTTGCCTTTTGTATAAATAGTGACAATGATATGTAAATAATCTTTCTAAAATCATAGCCCCAAGTTATAATATTTATTTTAAGTAGTTCACAAACTACAGTATATGTAATAACTTCCTGAGTTTGGTGATAAATCTCTATTCCTGGTTCCCATGGAAGTTAGCAGAGGTGGTATTCAGATAGATGCAACTTAGCAAGCGTTCCGTGGATGGAACTCAGATGACAATTCTCAGCATGTCGCATTTGAGAAGCACTACTGTGAACTAATTGTTAACTTTCCCCAGTACCCAAACCTCTGTGCTATACTCAAGACCTATCTGCTTGGTAGAAGGTGACTAGCCAAATAATAGCTATCCATATGACTAAATTATCTGTTCAGAAATGGAAGGAGAAAAGAAGCATGCAATTTTTTTAACAGTTCCTTAAAAAATGAGTACTTTTAAGTCCCATTTTATAGTCTGGAACATGGTCATGCACATTTAACCAATAAAAACAAAAAAAATAAGGTTATTTGGGGAAAAAGAAAATAAAGATTATTCTGCACTTCTTGGACTACTTGTATTCCTCTAACTGCTTTCTAAGAGGTTCTGTACTTTGACCCTCTTTGTTACAGCAGCAAAGCTTAGATTTTAATAAGAAAGATTTTGAGAAATTGGACCAGTTCCTACTGATAGTCGATCAGTGAGGATTTATTAACAATTTAGCTTTAGCTATATTGACCACATATACCATTTGTCCAGAGCTGACTGTTTTATATCTATAGTTGGACCTAATTATGGTTTGTGCCTTCTTTCACCTCCAAAAGTGGCCTTGTCTAAATAATAAATTATAGAATATTCTAGTTTAAGTGATAGGGCTTGTTCCATAATACATCAGAACTCAAAAAATTTCTATTGAAAATTAAATTGAGGTTCACACATAGTCAAAATTATGGTGATTTTATAAACTTTGATTAGGCACAAAGTAAGAGCATTTCATGCTAATGTTATTTGTACAATTATGTACATGTAATCTTACAACCTGTGTTTGATTAGAGGGTGAAAAGATAAGTAGGCACAAATAAGTCCAGAATGACTTTTTAAAATTTCTGTTTAAATCATTTCACAGCCTCTCCAATATCCTCTGGCTTCTAAAAATCAATGAGCTGGGAATTTTGCAGCCCACTGGCAAGTGCTATCACTCTTCAGAATTTCTAAATAAGTGAAATGATTAATTCATTTAAATTTATTGCCCAGGAAATATCAGAGGTGGCAGATGCTTTTCTCAATAGTGATTTACATTGAGAAGAAAATGAAACTCCTGGCCATCTTAATTAAGTGAATGCACCACTAAAGCCAGACCCTTTCCTCTGCACTTTCCTAAAGGAACAAAAGTGCTCTTTGCCCGTTTTGTTATTGTTGTTGTTGTTGTTGTTGGCTGTTCCTGTTTAGCAGTATAAATGGTTGCCAGTACGTTTCCTTGCCTTTGTAAGGTGGAAATCCCTAAAGATTGCTGCCTTGGAAACTGGTTAATCTCTAGTTATTAAAACTCTCTACTGACATTGCAGAAAAGCTGTCGGGATCTCTTCATTAGCCTTGAGATCGGAAGCTTTAGAAAAGCACAAGTAAACTTTGACTCTAAAACCATCCTCAGGGTATATTAACAAGACAGGATTTTATAGCATCTCAGGATTAATTTTTTCCTCATTCAGATACTGTTTTATCACAGAGATGTGGCAGGACTATATATGTCTGTTTAATAATATTCAAAACTGCTAACGCAAATGTGGGAATATAGTGCAGTAGAAACTTGTTGTCAGTAACTCTTTCCTATCATTTTTACCAGATGTTGAAAGTGATGTGGTTTTAAAAGATTTATCAATTCCTCTTTTTCTATAACTCATGAGCAGTCTAACCAGAAGTTCTAGGATGTCCTCAAGAATTGTCATTTAAATCACTACACTTCAGCCTTTATTTCTTTCTGAAACTTGTAGTTATCAAGAGACCATGCTCTTACATTGCTGCTCTATCCTACCAAGCTAAATTTATGACATTGAATCATTATTACAGGGTTCTATAATTACAATACTTAAAATTCCATTTAAAAAGAGGCATATAAATATTGTGCCTGTCCACTTAGTTATGTTTTTGCAAAATTAAATAGCACAAGATGTCTAAACAGTGACAGAATAATATCTAATGAAATTTTCATTGCTTTATTCTACATGTATTATTAGCTGAAGTCTCAACATCCACCTTTGCTTTTACTTCAATTACGTGAATTGGAGAGAGGACAGAAGATTTATATCCAGCTACTATTCTTTTTCCCATACGTGATATTCAATAACAACAAGGAAAACGAAAAAGAACTGGCATAATAATTTAAGTTTAATTCTAATTACTATTTCTTATTAGCTTTCTATCCCTGATTTATTTTTAAATGAAAATAAAATATATCAGAAGTTATTTTAGAGACTCTTTATATTTGTTTTCATCTATGAATTTCTGTTTCTCAATCCAATTCTATCTTAATCTGAGTATTAGAAAAATAAAAAAAAATAAAGTCATTAGAAGATATTAACAAGGAAAAACACACATTGCTTGCCTTTTAAAATAATTAAACATTTTATTCGGTATTTCCTGGTGCAAGGATATGGAAATTGTTTGACCAGAGACCATTCAATGTAGGAAAATATCTATCGAGAAGTTTCAGTGGTAAGCAGCACTATGATAGATACTTAAGGAAAAACAACTTGAAACTGGATTATGGGTGACCTCCCTCCACCCCCATAACAGTGTGCCTGTACTTAATTTGAGTGAATATTCTAAATTGTTTGAGCAACTTATTGTTAAAGATGTAACATGTATTTCATGATGTGAAAGAATCTTAGAATTCACTTGATCCAAACTATTCTAGTCCGGAAGAAGGTATGGTAGATTAACTCATGAGTCCGGTAATTCATAGCTAATAAGTGACCGAGTTTTATTTCACCTACAGTTCCTAACAATGCAGATGGACATTGTATATAATATCAATATTTTAATTAAATATATTTTTCTCAAAACCTATTTCCTCAAAGTTTCTTTCTCTTCTTGTATTTTTTAGATGGCGCATTTATTGTGGTAAAATATGCATAGTGGGAAATTCGCCATTTAACATTTTAAATTGTAGACTTTAGTGGCATTGAGCACATCCATGTAGTGGTATAACCATCACTGCCATCCATTTCCAGAATTTTTTTTTTAACTTTTCCAAAGTGACACTCTGTACTACAAAAAAATAACTCTCATTTCTTTCCCCTTCCAGACCTCAGAAACCACTATTGTATTTTCTGCTCCTGTGAATTTGACTACCCTAGGTAGTCATTTATTTGCAGTCATAACAATATTTGGTTTTTTTGTGTCTGATTATTTTAGTTAGCATAATGTCTCAAGTTTCATCCACTTTTTAAAATGTGTCAGAATTTCTCTTATTCTAAGCACTGAATGCTAATTTTATGTCGTATGAACATGCCACACTTTGTTTATCCATTTATCCACCTAGGGACACTTTGGTTGCTTACATTTTTGCTACTGTGAATGTTATTGCTTTGTGCAAAAAGGTAAAAATATCTGTTTGAGGATTTGCTTTCAGTTCTTCCATCTCATTTTGTTCATTACTATTCCCAATGATTTCAATCTTTAAGTTTCCACAGACAAAGATTAGTTTTCAATATAATCATCAGCTTCATCACAACTATCAGCCTGATGAAGACCGTTTTAAATATTGCAACAGGATCTTTAACCGCCACAAACTCACATTGTAATTTACACCCATGTCACTAACCTGCACCCATTATGTCAGCGTCTGTAGGCAAAGCTTCATAGACAGCTAATGGACAAATACATGCCCACATGTAGATCTTTATCAATGTAAATACACTCTTCTTGGACATCACGTCCAATAATTACACCAGTCATCCACTAATCAAACTGATTTAGCAAGTTCATGCCCCATTCATTGAACGTTTGACAATGAAAGACAAAAGAGGTCTAGCATATTCACAGTAATTTCATAAGTATCTCTATAAATGTCTCAAGTGTCCAATCAACCAGCGATGATTTCTTGAGAAGCTGTAGAAAACTCTGCAGTGTGCTGCCTTGGATTTGTATCCCTCCTTGAAATCATTTCCCTTTTTCCACCACTTTAAAACCAGAAAATATGGCCATTATGACTTTCAAGCCAGTCTGCAATAAAACTCAAACATCCTTTTCAGATGTACTTCAAGTATTGCCTGATATACCAACTGTGATAGTCTAAATACATGAAGAAAGCAATTATTTATTTGAAGAGCTTATTGAACATTTTTGTTTCCTGTTGCCAATGTATGGACATCTGTCTATAAACACACATTTGCCTCTGAAGTTTCAAGTCATTTCCATTCCTTTTCGATTCAAACTGTAAACTCTCTGTACAGCAATTTATGTATTCTTAGTATTTTCTTTAAGATGCAAAAGCCTTGAGAATTGCTTACATTTTTTCTAGTAATATAAGCACCAGATCATTTTCTGGAATGAGTCAACTAATCTTCCATTTTGCAGCTTTCAAGATATGTGTGCAGACATGATAGTCTCTCTTTTATTCATCTGTGTCCTTAGAGAATGTTTGGGATGATGTGGATTTCACCCTTCTGACTCTTGTTTTCACATATCTGACTCTATCTCTCAGATTTGGGTCAAAAAATACAAACTTCTCATCCTGTTTCATAGAGAAGTTTACCTTTCCAAAACTTTCCAGATGCTAGCTTATCTGCACAAACCCAATCTTCCAGATATTTGCTGGTCAACTTCCATGGTGTTGCTGAATTAAAGAAGAAGCAGAGATTTTTAGGTTTCTCCATACCTTTCTTTTATATTGTTTTATGTAAGTTTAGAAAAATAGAATAGTTGTTTTCCGTACTAATTTTAAATATGTTTCCTCTAGTCAGTTTTGGTTCAAATAATAGTGTTTCCCCTAAGTACACATCTATAAGTGTATATTTGAAATTGGTGTGGTAATTTCGATATATCTATAATTGGTCCATTTTCACTTGGCTAGGTTTCCTTTCCATCATTATGGATCCAGGAAAAATAGGAGATAAGATAAGCATTTTTCCTCATAAAGGTGAAGAAGAGAACACAAGGGAATATCCATAGAGGAAGAGAAAAGTGAAATCTCAGGCAGGCAGGTAGCTCAGGGAATGAAAGTCTTGGGGTAAGGGTTTGCCTCACTAAGGAGTCCTAAGGAAAGGGCATTGCCTTTTCTAATTGCCCACTTTTTCTTCACTACTCAGAATCCATCTTAGAGAAAAAGGGAAGGAAAAAAATATGGAAAGATACATTATAAGTTAAGAAATCATTTGACAAAAAGCAATTTCTGTTTTATTTTGCTGATTTCCTAGACTGTGACAAGCAGGGGAAAAAAAGGATACAATAATTTTAGAAAAATACACAATTTGATTGATTGATGATTGAAGCATGGTCTTACTCTGTCACCCTAATTAGACTAAAGTGGTATCATGACAGCTCATTTCAACCTCAAACTCCTGAGTTCAAGGAATGCTCTTGCCTTAGCCTCCCAAGTAGTTAAGACTACAGGCATGTACCAACACATCTAGTTAATTTTTTGTAGTTTCATAAGGATGAGGTCTTTCTTTTTCTTAGGCTGGTGTTGAACTCCTGATCTCAAGTGAACTTTGTCCCTAATTTTTTGTGCTTTTGAAGGGATGAAGTCTTTCTCTTTCCTAAGCTGGTGTTGAACTCCTGATCTGAAGTAAACTTTGGACTCTCAAAGTTCTAGTATTACAGGTGAGAGCCACTGCAGTGAGTGAGGAAAATTTGAGTTATACTATGTACTCACCTTCATATGAGTAATAGTGCAACTGTTACAAGTGCACACTTTTACTCTAACCTGGCTAAATACACATTTTTTACCTGAGGGAAAGAAATGTAATACATTCCAGTGTTGATAATGCAGCACATTCTATAGTCCCAGGTTGATACCCAATTTAAGGCATTTAACTATCATTATAATTCTATTCTTCAAGTAAGCACTGTAAAACATATATGAAACAATACGATTAAAGAAAATAAAATATCAGATGTAGGGGACTAGGATTACTCAATTACCTGCTAGGTTTCTCTTGTTTTCTGCACATAGACATCACCTATACACCCCCCTGTAAACAGTGAATCAATGTGCAGATGAAACATTTAAAAATATATATTTTTCTAAGAGAATCTATTTTTGAATATTTATCATATTAAATCCCTCTAAGCTAACTTTAGATAGCTTAAGGCTATCTAAATAATTAAGGCTTATATCCAATATTAAGAAAAAAGTCTTCACCTAGTAGGAAGAAATATTTAGAGTGTGTGGATAAGGGTTTATTCCAGGAGGAAAACAGGAAGACAATACATTATTATTGTGAATGTTTTCATTTTTTTATTTTTTACTGTTTTTTTTTGAAACAGAGTCACACTTTGTCGCCCTCAGTAGAGTACTATGGTGTGATAGCTCACAGCAACCTCAAACTCTTGAGTTCAAGTGATTCTTTTTCCTCAGCCATCTGAGTAGCTGGGACTACAGGCCCCCACCACAAAGCCTGGCTATTGTTAGAGGCGAGGTCTCGCTCTGACTCAGGCTGGTCTCAAACCTGTGAGCTCAGGCTATCCCCCACCCCCGGCCTCCCAGAGTGCTAGGATTACAGGCGTGAGCCACCATGCCCAGCCAATTGTGAATATCTTTAAAAAATGTTTCCCAATTGTCATATCAAACACCTTTAAGTGAACAAAATGCTTTCATTTCCATTGATTCCTTCTCTGATAAAATCATTGCCACATAACAAACATGGGGTATTCTTGTCCGTAGGCTACTAAATGAATAAACAGAAGGGTTTTTTAATTTTATTTTAATTGTCTCTATGATAAACTGCCCAATCCTGTGGGCTAACGTTTCTATCTAAGTTAAGCATGTTTTCTGAACACAACTAGATTTAAAAAAATCAACCAAGTTAAATTAGGCCTTCATTAAGTCACGTAAACAGAAAATGAGTAGTCATTAGATGAATTATTACTCCAATTCTGAATGCTGTTAACATTTTTGAGTCAACACAGTATTCTTATTATAATTACTTTTTGAAGTTCCTAATATGAACTAGACACTGTGCTTAAAACATACTATAACTTATATTTATAAAGAGTTTTCATTGGAATATGATTGTCACTAATGTGTAGATAAGAATATTAAGACTCATAGATCTTAAGAATTAGCCTGCAGATTAATTATGATTGAGTTCATTTTGGTGGCTTTTTTATGCAATAACTGCCTACACATGAATTTATGCTTTGTGCGAAGATCTATTATGTTTACAAACTCATCCTAAAAAAGTACTACATAACTCATTGATGAATATCATTATTGTCACCTTTGCCGGACTCCCCTTGGGAAGCTATGCACAGACCCCAGTGTCTAGTCCACCCTTTGAAGCAATTTTAGAACTTGTTTTATGGATGGCCATCAAAGTAGTCATCATATGGCCCTTGATATCCTGAAAGTCATTAAAAATGTGTTCCTTTCAGTATTTTCTTTATCTTCAAGTGAAGAAAGAAGTCATTGAGGACCAGATCATGTGAATAGGGAGGGCGTTCCAATATTATTATTTTTTTACTGGCAGAAAACTTCCTCACAGACAGTGGTGTGTGAGTTGGTGCATTGTTGGCATAGAAAAGCCATGCCTTTCTCATGCCAAGAAATTCAGTTAATATTTTTCTTCTTTCTCTATTGATGTTTACTTGGCCTGCTATGATTCTCACAGTCAGCTGATAATTTTAATGTCCATTTCAACAAATTTTTGCTATGTTTTTGTCAGTTCTGCGCATTACTATCCATCCTGTCCTTTCTTCATCAATGACACTTTCTCTCCCTTGAGAAAAACATTTAATACATTTGTACACTGCCATTTTCTATGACATTATCTCCATATACTTGGACTAATATACCCGTGATATTTCACTTCCACTCTTGCAAGTTTAACAAGAAATTTATTAATTTTCATTCATTGCTCTAATTCAAACTCCAATATTCTCATGAAAGCACACAAATACAAGCAGTAATAATAATAGATGACATCACGTAGGACACCAACACTCAACAACATAAACAGAATTGTGAAACATTGATATGCCAAGGTTATGAAATCTTACTGAGTTGTTTATATGGTGCAATAGTAACAAGGAATAAATTGTCTAAAGAGAATTAAAATATTGTGGATTTCTATTGTAATGCCTATTTTTTACTAATTTCTTTTACTTTATTTCTGAGACCTTTAAATATGGGTTTTTGAGCTATGCTTTTAAAAAATATTTTTTTCGCCTTTGTCTATTATACAGATAGTTACATTTTCTACTATTTTTTCTCCTTTATTTTTCTTAACTCCACAAACTTTGAAGATTTTACTCCTGTATTTTACATAACTCTTTTAGAATTGCTAATTACATAGTTAAGTGGAAATTTGGCCACAAATGCAATGTCAATCAGTGCTCCTCTACACCTCCAGAACAATAATAACCCTTGATATTTTTAATTCTCTTTAGACCATTTATTCCATGTTACCATTACCTAAATCTAGGTTCTGTAACATTTCCTATTTTTGAAATCTATGATTGCATTACAATGGTAATGGATTTTATCAGTCCCGTTGTTGGCTGTTATTTCTTTTCACCTGTCCTCTTTGCTCTCCTTTTTTTTTTTTAACTGAAGCATGCACTTTGGTACATTTTTACTTTCTGCAGGAGGGTATTTGTAATAAATGATCAATTGTTATATGTCTATTATTTCAGCTTAATTCACGATTATTTTTAAGAACATAAATTATAAATTGACATAAATTTACAACAAGGTGATATTCCAAGACTTAACACTAGATTTCTTGTCCCCAAAATTCTCATCAATGTTAATTTCACTCTGATAGCTCTAACTATCCAAATCATAGATAAAATTACCTGTTGAAAAAGCAAATTTCTCTAATGCTTACATTGGAAATATAGGAAATTTCATGTCCATTTCAATTACTTACCTAATTAGGATATTTGTTTCAAAATTACAAAGAATAAATATTAAATAAGATGCAATATCTATTGAAAGAAATAGTACTAAATTTAAGACAGAAACCATAGGACCAAAACCTGTCTCTTCACATAAAAATCTATCACTTTAAAAAAATCTCTCAAACTTTCAGAGTCATAGTTTATTTTTCTTAGAAAGGACGAATATTATTAAAGCCACATGTTCTTGATAAAGACATAACAAGATAATATAAATTAAAAGTATAATATCTATTATATATAAAACTTGAAATCAGTATTAGCAATTTTATTAAAAAAAAAAAAACAGAGAAAACATGAGATAGGAGACTTCCACTTTAAACTTCTACCTTCATCAATTTCAGGCTGTCTTTTATTTAAGTCCCGCCTAATCTAATCTTAATACATTCAGAACCCTATAAATTTAAAACAATAGAATTTTATTAAGTACTATACTTTGCCCCTAAATAATCAAAACAAGGATATTTCACTACATATAGATTAATAAAATTAATTATGATGTAAAAGTTGCCAAGATCACCAGAAGGACACATTCTGCATATGTCATACTGGCAATTTAACTTATTATGGCACATGCATTGTGTGTATATAGAGAGAGGTATAGTCAGTCTACAGGAGGCAAAGGAAAGCATGCGCACTGTTTAACGTGAAATGTGTTGTACCAATGCCAGAACAATTATAAGACCACTGGAGTCAATGAAAAGTGGAAATTTTACAAGTGGTTATATAATTCATAAAGATATTAGAATAGACATTAGATGGTTCACTTGAGCTATCATATTGAGATGGATTGGTGCCCTCTTCCATCCATCAGTCATTTCTTCTCCATTTAATTATCCCATAACATCCCCAAATGTTATTTTATCTAAGAGAACATTCACCAACTTGGTGAATGGTGACTTTTGAAAAATCTACCATGTGGTGTGTTTATTTCAAAGCCCATCCATTCCTTCTAAAACTAGTTTTGTGTAAAATGGACAAAAGCAAAAGAATATAAGTAGCTCCTGTGAGAATTAAGTAAAATGATATTGTAAATAGCCCACCACTATCCTGAAAATGGTACTAATACATTAATCCCCTATACCGTTTATTTGATTTTTGGTAGTGGATGGAGGGATTTTTACCAACGCAAGCATGTATTACAAGGCACATGATAGTTATTCTTATTGGAGACGGACAAATTAACTTAATGGTTTGGTTAGTATTTGTCAAATTTTCCAGTACCTAATTACACTAAGGAAAATTATGAATATAATAGGCTTGTCTAGTTTAATAGGAATTTTCTTATTACAGTTGATAATTGGCAATATTAAACAGCCTCTTTACTTTCAACGTGTCAAGCTTGCTTAATTATATAATTCTGTGTTGTTCTCTGTCTTTAATTTCACATGTAAGATGGTCTATCATTTAATCCTGAAATTTCCCTATTAGGTATTTATCCATATGATCAAAAGTCATTTCACAACAAAGATATTTGCACCAGAATGTTTATTGCAGCCCAATTCATAATTTCCAAGTCATGGAAGCAACCCAAGTGTCTATCAACCCATTAAATGGATAAACAAATTGTGGAATATGTACACTGTGGAATACTATGCAGTCATGAAAAAGGTTTGAACTTCACATCTGTTTACCTGGATGGGGCTAGGACACATTCTTTTTAGTAAAGTATCTCAAGAATGGAAAAAAAAAAAAGTACCTAATGTATTCAATACTATGAAATCAGTATATAATCACCTACATATTCCTAGGAATGGCAAAACATAACTATAGTCCAGAAAGAAGCAGGGAAGAGGAAATGAGGGGGTTGGGGGAGGTCAGGGAGAGGGAGGGTATTTGGCAGCATCCAACCTAATGTGAATAATGCAATGATACACTTTTAAACTATTAAGAATAGAGTATGAATATTTTTACAACAAATAAGGAACCAAGGAGAAGGTTATGTTAATCAGTTAGATGTAAGCATTCCACATTGTATGTCAAATCAGCACATTGTACCCCATAAATGCATTAATGTACACAGTTATGATTTAATAAAAAAAGATGGTTGTTTTATTCACAGTGATATAAAAATGAAAAACAGTAATAAATTCCCATATTATGCTTAAAGTTATGCATTTACTAAGATTATATCTTTCAGGATTTATTCCTTGCCTTTGGTAAATTTTAACTCCTAGTATATTGGAAGATTTTTTTTATTTTGTGTACCATGGATAAAAAGTTAGCTAGGGTCTTAATATCTGTACATGTGTAGAAATTATGTAGGAATATTCTGTCTCATTTTTATGCAGTAGACATCCTCTAGGTGTGTGGTAATAATATAAGTTAAGAAGAAATGGAAGACATGTGTTAGCATTTCTCTCATGTGACTCCAATAACCAGAGTGGATTTTGTCGTCTAGGCTAGAGATACAAACCCATTTCACACAGGCCACGGACAGTCACAGAGGTTGATGACTTTTTGTCATTTCTACTGAACTCATGACCCAGAAGTTAAAGACTGCCTATGTCATTATAAATCTTCCAATTGCTTTCTCTAGTTTATATTTTAAGTATTTTACTTGAATAAATTAAAGGTGAAATTCTTGAAATTGTGTGACACCATGTTATAAAATCAGGGCAAAATTGTTTAGAATGTATGTATTATAAGAACATATTGTTTTCCGGAATTTTAATATTTACTCTGTGAGTTTTCTCAGTGGCATTTGCAAATCTACCCAGTCTTTTAAAAGTGGTTCCACAGAATTATAATCACTGCTGTCTACAGCATAGAAATGAATGCAGTACCTTCACAAATAATACATAGGCTCCTACTTGTCCAAAATTAAATTCCTATCGGTGACTCGGACTGGTTTACTGCATTTTTAACTGTTCTGTGTAGCCAGGTCCTTCATCAGGTAAATATTATAGATGTAAATTATGTTTTTCTCACCAATGTTATCGATAAAGTACAGCTAACTTTCACTCCTGGATTCCTCTCATGTTTAAAACCTAATTTTTATTTTATTTTATTATTATTATT
>CAUYON010169287.1:0-82396 GCA_963573935.1 Arctocebus calabarensis
GCTGTGGCAGCCGCCTGTAGTCCCAGCTACTCGGGAGGCTGAGGCAAGAGAATCGCTTGAGCCCAAGAGCTGGAGGTTGCTGTGAGCAGTGTGACGCCACGGCACTCTACCCAGGGCGATAAAGTGAGACTCTGTCTCTACAAAAAATATATATATATATACTGTGTCGCTAGTGACCACGTATTACAAAGAATCCCAGCCTTACTATTAGAAGTCCCAGTTCTGCTATTTTCTAAACTCTGTGCACTTGGACAAGTTCTTGACCCTCTGGGCCTCAGATAATAGAATGTGCCTCACAGTCCTGCAGCAAAAATTTGACGAGACAACATGATAGTTGGGACCCAGTAAGTGTCGGGTTGTCATAAATGAATGGTCTTCAAAACATTTTAAAGGAAATTTGCAGCTCTTTGGTTAGCTGCACGGTCTTAAGAGTTGTGGGGCTTCTTGGGCTCAGGTTTGAGAGATGCTGGTTCTAGGATGGACATTACATAAGGATGTGCAGTTCATTTTTGCCCAAGCAAGGGCTGTGGGGTATTGTGAAAGCTACCAGACTCCCAAGATGTCTGCATTGCTGTGATGCTCCTCTGCTTTGCTATGCATTTGCACATGGTCTCCTGCCAATTTTTTTCTTAAGAACCCACTCCCCAATCCTCTCTGCATTATGTTCCTTAGAGCACTGCTTTGCATAAGAGTCTATTTCTTGGAAAAGCTCAACGGGAGAAAAATAGAACAAAAGGGGCTCTGATAGCTTAAACACAAGCTATCCGAGTGTAACTGGCAGGGTGGGGGAAGATGAGGGAGCAGGCTGGGGGAAGGGGCACCTCTCTTTTGGATGAGACCAAAATTTGCAGACTCGTCAGTGATGGGCTAAAGTCTCATGTGAAAATAGTTGAAGGCCTGATAGATCTGGGAAGAGCTTTCTGAATGAGAGGCAATAGGCCAACTGCTTCTCCAACCTTGTTACTCACATCCATCTGTCTCAGTACAAACTCTCATGGCCTGCCTGGTGTGGAAGAAATGTGGGCACCTTGTCTTCTTCCTTCTCCAGGGGAGGCTGAAGGGACCACCTGCCATCCCCATCACTCCTGATTGCATCATGGATGGTACAGCACAGTAGTACAGCTGCATGGTAAAGACTATGAAATTTAATAGTCTGAATGGGCTTAATAACCTAGGAAAGTTTTTAACTTGCTTCCTTAGCTCCTGTTGATGTCCTAGTTTGCAGGTTAGGTCCTAGTTTGCAGGGTTTGCTTGCAGAAAAGCGCAGAGAGCATTTGGCTACCCCATCTTAACTTCTGTGTGTGTGTGTGGTATTGATCTTGTACCCTGGCATGTGGGGCTACACTTTCCAGGCACTGTGAGACAGGTGATTGCATTGTGATAAAATTTAGAGCTTGGACCTTGGCAAAGTCCCACAGTGGAGTAGAGGGCTGGTGACAAGGCATCACCTGTTTAGGAGTATCTAGGCTTCACTGAGGCTAGGTGTGTGGAGCTCTGGGCAGTCAAGTACTAGGCTCACAGCAGTATCTCACAAATCACCAGTAGATGGTGCTACGACAACAGGAAAATACAGGCTACTGTCCCTCTGAGGCTGGAAAAGGATTTTCAGGTCTTCAAGCGGGTTTCTAAGTAGTTGTGCCTAGTTGCTGATTTTCCACATTTCCATTTGTGGGTCCTTAAGAAGAAAGTGATACTGGAGGTAGAATACCCATCAGATTCTCTCATGAAAAGCATTATGACAACAATCTGATCATGAACTCTTTCTAAAGGACCCTCAGGATCTTGAGGCGCTGGATGTGTCCCCTGTTAAACACCTTCCCGGCAAGTTGCCAGAAGCATTTGCCACTGATCAAATTCAATTTGAGGATGGTAAGCATAGCATTTCCAGTGGCAATAGGTCATTGTATGGTTTCATCTCTCGATGATGAACAATTTGGAATCTCACTACTGTTGCCCTTTAGGGCAGCGTGGGTTTCAGAAA
The DNA here is from genome assembly GCA_963573935.1 of Arctocebus calabarensis. Classification (NCBI taxonomy): domain Eukaryota; kingdom Metazoa; phylum Chordata; class Mammalia; order Primates; family Lorisidae; genus Arctocebus; species Arctocebus calabarensis. The sequence continues at coordinate 1,982 of CAUYON010169287.1, forward strand.
GAGCCATAAACTGAAAGTTAGATGTGTTAGGAGCCCATCTTATCAGACAGTGGGCAAAACGGCTTCACCCTTCACAAACTTTACTGCTTTGTCTGTCAAATCAGGGTCATATACATGTGTGGCCAGGCTGATCTCAGAGGCTTGGAGTGAGGCTCAGCTGTGGGGTTTATGTTAACCAAAAACTATTAAACACACATTATTCAATTATTAAAATTGTAGCTGTCCTAAGGGCTTGGGAGATTGGAGAACATGAAACCAATATAGAGATTCATAGATGTGAAAGGTCTCAGCTATGAGATCTAGGTGAGAACTGGAAGATGAAAATGTGTCTCTCAACTAGGGTTGCTGCCCTTAGGCCAAGTCCTTTCCTGAAGCCATTTATGCCATTATGTGTGCATCTATCCTTTTGGGGTCCAACCTCCATGAATTTGTCCCTTTTAATTCCCCACATAGGTGCCCATACTCCCCAATATATTGTACGTATCCCCAACCTATGCATTTGTGATCCCCATCTCCTCAGAAGGCAAGAAGGCAGGTATCAACTCCAGTGAGTCTTCACATTTCCACGTGTAATATCCTGTCTCAAGAATATTCTAGGTCTCTAAAGAATTATGGCAGCTAAAAAGAACATAGGACATGGCAGAGAGAGGAAAGGGAATTAGTACTGGAGCTCCGCTGAATGGATGACATTGAAGGGACAAGTCAGAGATCTCTGATCTTCCAAGAAGCACTCCCAGGAGATAAAAGGCTAGTGAGCCCCAGTCTGTTAAGGGAAGGGGTACGGTCACAGCATGAAAGTGAAGTTTGTGAAGCAGTCTTGCCCATGAGGTTATACAATCTAATTCAGTCTAAGAAGATACATTATTGATGTCATCATTCATTTTGTTCATTATTATATCCTCAGTGCCCAAAACAGTGCCTGACACATGCTAGGTACTCAAAAATATCTATTACATGAATACTTTGAATGAATTTTGTGCTATGGATTATGGTACTACCCAAAAGCAAGAGCATGTGCTTGATAATTTCCGAAAGCCCTTCCTAATCCCTCGTAGTTTACTAAGACAGCCACTTGGGACTGATTCTAAGTGACTGTTTGGCTGATGGGACTTCATAGTTCCCCCGTGACCCTCCTTTTCACGTCTGACTAGGTATTAGACAGAAGAAGATCCTCCACGAAGACAGGAGGAAAGACAGAGGAAGGCAGTAATGTGAAATCAGAATAACAGTTAAGGACCCATTGAATTGGTGATTCAGGCCCAAATGGGCTCCCTTGAATCAAAAGGTCCAAGGGCAGCAGGACCTGCCAGAGGTGGAAAGTTGAAACCACCCCTTCAGATTTCCAGTACCCGCATTTCCTACACACACACACACACACACACAAGCTTACCTACATTCACACACAAGAGACACGTCTCTTGTGCTCACATGGCCTTGCCCCCTCACCAACACATACAGGTAGGAACACACACACCACGCACTCAGATGCCACCTCACTTTTCAGCAGTTAATCTTACACGCAGAGATTCGCCCCTCACACACATGAAGCCACATGTACCGGTGATTTCCTACCTCTGGGCTTTGGTCAGTCTTTGTTTCCTTCCTCAGCCTCTCCTTTTCCCCTCCCTTCCATTGCTCCGGTGGGGAGAATTTGGACAGGACTATGTGTTGAGGCTAAGGCAGGGGAAGACAGAGGAAGATGTGCCCCAGCAAGTGTGGACATGGGAGGGGTCAGCTGGCCGTGTCATCAGTTCAGACCACCAGTCACCTGTGTAGAAATTCTTAGTTGCTAAACACGGGGCTCTTTCTCTGGGGCTTGGAGCCCACCTCTGCCCCTCTATTTTTTTTTCTTTTTCTCTTAATGGCATAGGTTTGAGAAAGTCCGTGGAGCTTTTTTGGTAGTAAAATATGGGGGTAGAAGGACCCTTCTGATTGTCAGGATTTTGAGAAGGGTAGTTTTAGCCCGTAACTCACTCTTTAGGGACCCAATATCTGATCCCCTACCAGGAGAGGGGGTGCAGGGCTCTGCCAGAGCAGACCCCAGGAGGCCGCCCCACAAGGGCAGAAGCTCCCACCTGGCGCTGGCATCAACACCAGAATGTGGAGTCCCCAGAGTTCCGAGTCTCCCCATGGGGCCTCCAGGGTGCTAAGTAGGGAGATGAGGAGAGGGTGCTGCCTTCTTCGTGGGGATCCCTGGCAGTGTTAGCGGAGCCTGGGAGGTGCGGAGGAGCGGCGACACGGTCCTGGCGCGCGGCTCACTGGGCGCAAAAGGCCGGGACTCCTTCTTAGGGCTGCGAGTGAGCCAGACACTGCGCCAGACACCGAGAGGGGCACAGCAGTGGGGACCCCTCTCTGCGGGACCGTAGGCGCGAGTGCGTGCGCGCCCCACGCCAGGTCCCCGCTCTCCTGCGGAGGCTCCGCCGCGGCGCCACCCGCTGTGCTTGCCTCTCTCTTCTCGGCGACATTACTTGGGGGAAAGGCTAGTGTTCTTGGACCTTTGCGGAGGTGGCTTCTACCTTTGACCCAATAAATCAATCAGGCAGACCAGCCTCACCTCCCAGGAACCTCCAGCCTTCCGGCCGCGTCCCCGCCCCTCCCGCCTCGTCAGCCCCTCCCCCGCTCCTCCGGGCGCCTCGCCAGCCCCTGCGCCCTCCTCGCCGCCCCCCTTCTCCTTCGCGTCCTCCCCGCGGCTCGGGGGAGCGGGGCTGAGAGGAAGACGGAGACCCAGTTGTTAGTGAGGAAGTTAGGTCCTTGGACAAGTTCCGTGCCAGGCCGCCGCCAGGCTCGGCGGCAACCTGTTCCTCCCGCGCCCCAGCGCCCGCCCTCTCCCGGCGCAGCCGCGGATCGCTGTTGCATGCTGATCCGGGGAGGCGGCGGCGGCGGCCAGCGCTCCGGGCGGATGCTGGCACTCGGGCTTCGCTGCTCCCTGGATGCTGCTCAACTTCTAGCCCCAGCGCAGGAGCTTTGAAGTCATTTGTCCCTCTCCGGTTGGATCGACTTCTTATTTTGATATTTTGGGCGTTGCGGTTTACGCAGGAACCTCAATACCGCTCCCCCCCTCCCTCGCTCTCCGACGTTTGGATGCGTCTGTGCTGGCAGATTTAAAGACCCAAGTCTTCGCTGTGGAATTTCTTAGATGGACTTGCCTGGGCTGGCGTTATAAAGCATGTCACCGTAATCCCGTCCTCGTCTTTAAAAATTTTTTTTTTTTTAAGAAAAAGTTCTTTTGTTTTCATTCCGTCCTCCCTCTCCACCCCTCCCCCCAGCCAATAAATCACCAAACTGTTACCTAGCTGGCCGGTGCCTGCCTCTCTCCCTGAACTAGGTGGTGCGTCTGCCAGAAGAGGAGCTATGTTTGAAGAGCAGCCTCCTCCACCCCTCTGCTCTCTGGCCCCTGAACACCACACACTGGCATTTTGAAAAAAGCAGTTGCCTCCAGAAACTGAGCACCCCGAGCCCTACCCCCAGCCCCGGTGTTTTTTTGCTTCTTGAGGAATGGAGCTTCGCAGAGGCTGTGTTTAGATTCAACAGTTCAGAGCGGCGGGGCTGCTGCTGCCGCCTCTCCGAAGAGCTCGCGGAGCTCCCCAGAGGCGGTGGTCCCGGTTCCTGCCTGGATGCGGCTCTGAGTCTCCGTGTGTCTCTCTGCTTGTTGCTGTGTGCGGGTGTTCGGCCGCGATCACCTTTGTGTGTCTTCTGTCTGTTTAAACTTCAGGATGGCTCGCTTCGGGGAGGCGGTGGTCGGCAGGCCGGGGTCGGGCGATGGAGACTCGGACCAGAGCAGGAACCGGCAAGGAACCCCAGTGCCGGCCTCGGGGCCGGCGGCCGCCTACAAGCAGTCGAAAGCGCAGAGGGCGCGGACTATGGCTTTGTACAACCCCATTCCAGTCCGGCAGAACTGTTTCACCGTCAACAGATCCCTGTTCATCTTCGGAGAAGATAACATTGTCAGGAAATACGCCAAGAAGCTCATCGATTGGCCATATCCTTTCTTGCCCACCATAACTCCTCTCTTCCCCTGTGCATTTCTTCGGGTTGGGGGGAGGGATGGAGCATGGAGTGTGTCCCCTACACCTTCCTGGTGCCAATTTGCCCCTTTGCTGAACTGCACTCTTCGGTGCATCTAAGGGGCAAGCTTGGTGCTGTGGAGACCGGTTTGGGCATTAGTGTTTTTCAAGGTAAGACTTCTTGGTTTTTGTTGTGTCCTATGTGGAAAAATCTCTAGTGTCCCTGGGTGCGTCCCTTTCTGGGCTGGGCTTTTGTCTGATTCTCAGCCCCCCTTCCCCCCCAACCTTCAGGAGGTGCACTCTACATAGATTGGGTTACCCCTGATCTCAGGGCTTTCATTCATAATCAAGTCCCCCTTTCCCCTCTCCCTTTAAGCCAGCTTCTCTGCCCCCATTCCCTCCAGCTGGGGAGACAACTGCACTGTCAAAGGAAGTTGAGGCTTCATGAGGGGATTTATCAGTTCAAAAGCTCCAAGGCCAAAACCCTGTATGCTAATAGACAAATGAATAAATAAAACAGCATTTTGGCTGGGGACCCAGCTAAACTCTGGGGACTAAGTTTAAGTTCCACTGAAAGCAGAGTGAATGAATGAATGTCAGGGGAGGTGATCTCTGTTGCCACAGCCCGAACTGCTCAAAGTTGGAACACTCTTCTCAGCCAAGGAAGAGCAGCTCATCAGGGCCCATCCTCCCCTTGGTCCTGAGTTGGGTGCCCTTCCTTCTATGCTTGATCCAGCTGGTTGCTCTAGGACCCAGGATCCAGGTGGATCTGCTGGGCCTGAATTTATCTGCAGATGGCCAGAGGTGTGCAAGCAGTCTGTCTCACTTTAGCTCCAAAAGAACTGCTCTTCACAAAGCTGGTGGGGGCTGTCCCTGATGGTGGTGGTGTCAGCATGGAAGGAGCTTCTCTGCGGGTTTAATCAAGTGCACCAAATGCAGGCTGCTGATTAGGCATCTCTCTGCCTTGTTCTTCTCTAAGGATTTGGATGCCTGGAAAGGCCATTAGGAATTGTGGGTGGTGGGCTGGTGAAGGCGATTAGTAGGGGATTAGCAAGGCTGCAACCTAGTGGTGTGGTGTTACGTATGGGGGTGGGAAGGAAGACACAGGACTTTGATGCTTGTGGAGGGAGATTTGGGAAGGATGCGCCTTCAAATGTGGCCCCTCCTCTGCTCCCTTCTCCCTACCCCTACTTTCCAGGTGTGCAGCAGTGAAACAGCTCAGGCTGCATTGGGTCTCCAGTATTAACCTGGCATGCAGCTTGCTTCCCCCAGGGCCTGGGCATCTCTCTGCTGCCCCCATCCCAGTCTTTGGCCTTCTCCTCCTTCTTCCCTAGTTCCCTGCTTCAGCAGCTCTGTGATTGGCTGGCGCTGGGTGCTTCTAGGCAGCACCCCTCATTAGAAACGAAGGAGCATCTCTAAGCAGATATTCTTCCTGCTGCTGTTCACATCCTCCCACAACCACCCCTGGCCGGGGTTCCTCCTCTCCGCTGCCTTTCCTGCCCCAACAGAGTGATTGTGTGTGTGGGGGGGGACTATACGCTATCTTAATTGAATGGCTCTAGCGTGGGGAGGGGTTGCGAGGGGGAGGGGACCGGTCCTGCAGTCACGCCTGCCTGGGCTCTGCACAAAGCGGACAGATCTCATTGTGTTGCGGGCTGCGGCTGCAAATTCTCCTCTAGGCAGGTCTCTACAGATCTCTCTGCTACTCCCTCTCCCTCGCCCGCCTTCTACACTTCTCTAAATTTTCCATCCACCAGGTGCTGCTCTGCTGTGTCCCTCTCTTAAGGGCATGTTGATTCAGACAGGCGCCCTCCCGTTTCCCTGCGGTAGACAAAGCCGCCCAGCTGCCCCGTGGGTGGCGAAGTGTGCCTGCAGTCATCCTTGGCACCTCGGACAGCGCCACCAAAACTCCCCAGCCGCCCCGGGCTCCCTAGCCATGCGGGTTCAGCAGCTCGGGTACTTCCGTCTGGGCCCAAGCTCCTGGGCTGGGAAACCAAGCACGTTTCCTACACCACGCGGTCGGTCGCCTCTTTTCACGTTTTTTCTTCCGCTGCAAAGACACCGCCTTTCCACCAGGTGTTGCGAGCGCAAGGTGCGGCGGAGTTTTACTCCTCCCTTTCCTTGTCTTTGGCTACAGTGCACCAAAGAAAGTCAAAGGGAGCGATGCTTCAGGGAATTGATTTCAGCATCTTGCTCCTCGCCTTGGCCGTGAGCTCTGCCCCAACCGTCTCTTCCTTCCCCATGTTTGGAAATTTCACAGCTTTTCTATAGCGTGTAGGCTATTGTAACAGTCTTCAGAGAACATCTGCTGAGGTGTTTAGTGGAGCCCAGTTGGAAAATTTTAAAAAGTACCATATTTGGATTTTTCTCTTGGCTATACAATAAATTGACTAATATATTCTCTCCAGTGGTGACCACGTGAAAACAATGGCTTTTCTCTAAAACACATCTAAGTTCCTAGTTTCATTTTCCGTTCCTTTCTAAACATCCAGCTTCTGAAACATCTGGTTTTTTTCGTACAGGGGGTCAGTATGGGTAGTGGTTGCCCATAAAACTTTGGAGCTAGTCTGCCTAGGTTCAAATCCTAGTTCGTCCACCAGTTCTGTGACCTTGAAAAGTTACTTCGTGACTATGACTCACTTCCCTTGTTGGTAAAATGAGTATGATATTAATGAGTTACTGGGAGAATTAAATGAGTTAATATTAATATATGCCAAGTGCCAGAACATTACCTAACTACCCAATAAACCCTAACTATTTTTATTAATGGAGTCTTTCAGAAGTTTCAGCATGCCTGAGGGAGAAGTCTTAGTTCAAGGTGAAGTCTTCTAGATTTTGCCTGGCTAAGAGAGCAAGGAGCTGAATCTGTGTTTAACAAGCTGGAAGCTTGTTAAAAATTCAGAATCCTGGACTCCATCCACTTCAGGTCTGCTGAATCAGAATCTGCATTTTAATAAGATCCCCAGGTGGTTGGTATAGACATTAAAGTTTGGGAAGTACTTCTCTGCTCTTTGTAAGGGCCAAAAAGGCAAAGAAAAAAAAGGCAGGTTGTTTATTAAACCCGCCTCAGACCTGAAGACCTGCTTTGTTACTGTCACACTCCCATTCTGCATGTTTGGGGATTTTGATTGCTTGTGTGCTACGACACCTTTTGAAACTATTATTGGCTGCAGAAAGTCACTGTAGGACTGGGAGGATGATGTGCCCTGCTGTGTGCTGTTTTAGTTAGTGGTCCCTTCATTTCTTCATGGTGCATATTTCTGGTCTTTAGTAAAATTGGCCTAAAAAGACCAGTCATGTAAAAGGAATGCTGTAACTTGTGCATGTAGGACCCTCTGGCTTTTGGGTAGGTGGGTAATAACCTTAAGCAGTTATTAATGAGAAGGTTTAATTCTCATGAGAAGAAATGCCTAGGATAACCCAGATTTGGCATGAAAGATGATAGCAAGTCAACAGCCCACTCTGAATGTGTTTCATTTTTCTTGGAAGCTACATCTGCATAGGGAGATAATTTTATTTTCTTATGGCACTTTCTTCTGCAGTGGATACCATACCCTTTTTGAAAATGCTAATCTGATTTAAAATGTGATATTACATTCTGCATGTTTCCTTCTTTTCTTTTTTGCTCGTTTAATAGATCTAGCCAAAGGGTTACCCTTGGTTAGATCTATTAGATGAGCTCTTCTTCTTAGACAGTTGACTGTCCTGAATCCCCTCCTGTGTTCACTGTGCTGCATGCCCAGGGCTAGTTACCCTGTAGATATACAAGATATATGAGATCTCTCTCTTGCACAGTATGTTTGGGGGGACCACTAAGTAAAACAGCACACAGTATGCTTGTTTACACTTTTCCAGGTCAGGGGGTTGAGGGAAGAAGTGTTTAACTGACTTGGAGACTCTGTGCCATCCGTGGGTAGTGGAAACCCTATATACACACGCACACTTGGTCACCTCAGCAGGGGGGCACACACTTTGAATGGACATGAACATGATTTAAAGTAGAAAGATCAAATGTGTTTGATGATAAAGCCACTGGGATGATAAAACTCAGTACATGAGCTCATGGGTGTTTGCCCCTGATTTCTTATCGTAGAGAATTTCATCGTATCCCCGGAGCACTCTGGCTGTGGACCAGAGGTTATGTGCTTTATTATAGTAAATTTACCATTGTAAATTGTCCATTTATTTTGGAGGGTTTGGGTGAGGCATGCCCAAAGTTTCAGTTCTTGACTCTCCCATTTTGGCATCTAGTTTTCTCTTGCTTTGGTTGCCTATAAATACACAGCATGTTGCAGGATAGTAGAATGGAGTCCTGGTAAGAATTTCACATTTGATGTAACTCAGTGAATCATGAGTCAGGATGCCTTAATTAGGGCAGAGGGTGGCAGCTAACAAAGAAGTCTGTAATTATATCTTATGATCAGATAATGCAGCGAGCTTTCACATCTTCCATGTACCTGTGCATGGATGCTGACAACGAAACCCAAGCCAACTGCCATTGGCCCTGAAACTCCAGGATGAAGGTTTTCATTTTCTTAGGATCCCAGGATCCCAGGACAATCTCTGAGTTGCCTATTGACTTTGCCCTTGCTCTGAGGTGTGGGCAATGTTTCATGGGAAACCAGGCCATGACTTGTTGTGGGGACTGTTTGTAAGTGGGATACAGCCTGGAAAGCAAGTTGGAGTGAAGGAGTTTGACAGAAATGAAATGACTGGAGGAGAGAGACAAAAATACCTCAAATGTGATAGTTTTGTCTGTTGGTTTGCATATCATTATTTCCCCACTTCACTTGCTTTTTTTGCAGTAGGCGCAATGCACACTATGAATTAAAGGAGGAGGAGGAAAATAATGAGAAAAGGCCTTCTTTTTTTTCCCTTCTGCCGAAAGATTCAGACTCTGGAATTATTAGCTCCATCCCAAGTTGCTTATATCTTCTTAGCTATTGCTGTACAAAATGTAGGTGTTCCCCCCCCCAAACTCTGCTTCTTTCCTCCCTCTTGATAGGAACATCTGGTTTCTTTTAATCTTCATACTCTCAGTTTCAATAAAACCGAGTCAAGCTTTGCTCAGTTGCTCAGAACTTTTGCAAACCTTTTAGCTCCCTGCATTTGATGGGCAGGTCAGCTGCCTCCCTACGTCACGTGCAGAGCTGCCTGGGAAGCCACAGCTCACCAGACGCCAAAGCCCAGCCCTGCAATCCAAGCCACCAGGGCAGCTCTGCTCAACTTATTTTGTTTATCACTGACCACAAAGATGTAAAAGAGGGGAACCTAAATGCAACTGTAATTAATACCCTTTTATTTGAGGAGTAAGAGACCAAGTCTTGTCTTTCCCTTTCTGCCCATCTTTTCATCTTTCTATATTTCTCCCTCTCATTTTTAGGTTTGGCCTTTGTGAATAATTCATTATATGTGTGGGTTTTTCCTAGGGTTTTCAGAAAGGGAGGTTATTCCACTTGGATGTGATTAAGGTCTCTCACAGAGGGCCAGCTTCCGAAATCACCTTTCCTCTTAAGTCCCCTGTTCTTGGCAGTGGCACTGGGACACAGCACAAAGGTAGCTGGGGGAAATCTTTAACAGGTTTTTTCATGCCATTTGTATAATGACTGCCTCTGACCCAGCCCTGTTACATTTGGAAGCCCTGTAAATACACAGCTGTCCCTCTTGTCTACTCAGAAACTGTGGTTAACTGGAAGGTATTTATGTTCCCAAGTACTTGCCACTCTGAATCCTCTTATCATCTTGGGTTTTTGTGCTACTAAATGCTGAACCCTTGAGCTAAGGAACAGGCTTCTATAATTGTTTCTTTTCGAATTTCAGTGTAAATTCACATGGTAATTGTGGAGGGGGTGGGGGGGTGGTGGTTGTGAGGACCAGGTATGGAGATTAACGTATCATAGCCTCCTACCACAACTGCAGTCACCACGTGGCTTCTACTGTAGTCCCTTTCAAAGAGGGATAGAAACATCAGGGTCTTGGCTGAGTGCAGAGCTTGAGCCTGTAATTCCAGCTACTCGGGAGGCTGAGGCAGGAGGATTGTTTGAGGCCAGGAATTTGAGACCAATATAGTGAGACTCTTGTCCATAAAACATTTTTAAAAAGTTAGGTATGATCATGTGATGGCGCTTTAGACTTGGTGACAGTGTGAGACTCCATCCCTGAAAGAAAAGAAGAAAAATATATATCAGGGACTTGGATCAATGATTTTCTTCCCGAGGTTTCTAAATCTACACAGAGAGGACACATGAGTGAGTTCACTGTTAGTTGTATTTCCAACATCAGTCTTCATTAAGAGAGAAAGAATGGCACAAAGTTCTTAGAATCTGCCAACCTAGTGTCTCTTAGGCATTAATCCTATTTCGGGGAGATGTCAATGGTATATTTTTATTCACTGAGTACCCCAAACATGTTTCTCTAGAAACCCTGATGAGCCCCTATGTCCCTGACTCTGGAAATGAAAGCAGCTAGAAGGTTTGTCCTTGCTAGGGGAAGATGGGCCAGATTAAGGAGAACAGCAGTGAATGACTTTAAAAAGTGTCAAGACATCCCCCTGGCAGAGCAGTGGGTACTTCTTAGGAGCTTCTTTATTAACTGTTTGAGTTCCAAATATGTAGGACTAAACAGTTCTACTGTGAGTGCTCTTGCATATTAAAAAGGGGGGGGGGAGCTTGAAATAGACCTGTTTGTATAGCAGCAGTTCATGCCGGAAGTAGGTGGGCAGTCCTTGGGAACCTCAAGTCCAGCTTATCTCCAATCACGTGAGGGGTTCAGAGAGAGGCCCTGCCTGGCACTTACGCCAAGTGCAGCCTTTTGCCTGTGGGTGGTTGATTTGAGTTTCTGCTGCAACTCTGCATAATTTTGAGGCTCTATTTTTTGCTGCATTTGGTCCTGCTGCATTTTTGCTGCATTTGGGCTGCATCTGTTCTCCCCGTCTCTGGGGAATTTGGAAAGCTTCCTTCAGATATATGCCTAAGCTTTCCAAAGGCTTGTGTCATTAAAGGGAGTGGGGGTCCTGTCTTTATTTCTTCTCTTCCTTTAGGGGAGGGATAAAAGGGATGTAGCTGGATGGCGGGTAACAGGCTAGAGGGGAAGAGAAGTAATGCTGTGGGCAACACCACGAATGGAGCCTGGCCTGCAGTCGGACTCTGGTGTTATTTCCCTTGCTGAGATGCAGAGTGTCACGAATGGTCTCCTGGACCCCTGGAGGCTCTGAAAACCAGTGCAAGGACAAAAGGTAGTCCTTACAAGTCTTCCCTAGCTTTCAGCTTAGCTGTAGATTGGACGTTTTTCAAACTTCTATGCCTCTTTCTCAATTTCCACACCATTGTCTCACAGGGCTGGTCAGAGTCGAAGAGCATGAAATGGATTTGTGACAGTCACTTGCTGACGTCTTAGCAGTTTCCAGCTGTGTGTCACTGCGGCTTGTGTTGTTGCTTTGTTTTTAATCAGTGACCCTCCTTTCACAGGTGATTTCCATGGGCATCAGGCTAATTCCTCGTTTAGTTCCTTTGTGTTGGAGTCAGACCTGTGTTCTCTGCCTGTTTCATCTACAGCACTGGCTCTCAACCTCAAGTGCATCTCAGAATCACTTGGAGGGCTTATTAAGTACAGCTTCTTGGACCCCACTTCTAGAGTTTCTGTTTCAGTAGGTGGAGTAGGGCTTGAGAGTTTTTGTCACAAGTTCCTGGGTACTACTGATGCTGCTGCTCTTGGGACCACACTTTGAGAACCATTACACAGTTTTGTTACCCACCTAGTAATGCCTTTAGAGAAGGCCAGTCTTCCAAGTTGCTGGGGAGAGTCCCCATCCTGAATCTCTCTCACATATGCCAGCGAAAGCCGTGATGCTAAGGAGAGCTTATTTGAGTACAGGTAGTGAGAATTCTCTAACAAAATGTAAAATTCTCACTACCTGAACTCAAATATTTTTATTAAGCTAAATAAATGATATTATTAACCTTGAGTTAGTTCATCCTTCTGTTCCTGGCCTTATGAACGAGAGCACGCTCTTCTGAGGATAGACATGCCCCTTTTAATTCCACTGGTACATGGTGAGCATGTTGCTGGTATATGGTAAGCATCCAGTACATTTTTGTTGAATGATTTACAATTAAATCAGTTACTGCTGATTTACCAACCATCCACAAAGTACCTTTGATGTGTCCTGTGTCCCTGGCCAGGACCTCCAGGACCAGATGTGGCCCTGGTGAGGGGACAGGAGGTTGCTAGGGGGTGGAGTGAGGGTGCTGGATGGCCGGGAGGGGAGCGAAAGATATCACCTGGGAATTGAGAGGCTATAAATGACAAGATGACGATTTTGATTGTCATCTTGTATAAGATCACCTGATTATAATTTTGCTCAAGATTGTTTTGGCTTCTGTATTACCCAACACAGGCTTCACCACTGTTAAAAAATATGGAGTACTTATTATCTGGCATTTTGTTACCCAGAACTCTTTATTAATTGGCTTCCAGAGATCTATAGCATAATGACCACTGAGATTGGAAACGATGGCCCCTAGGCACCATGGAATGCTATAGTGCTTTCTGAATATTGCCAATGAAGCATTTGTTACATTATGTTCAGCATAATGGTAAATGGTGCATGCACTTCATTGTAGTCTGAGCTTTCACACATTATAATCCAGATTAGTTATTTAAAGTAGCTCTTCATCATTTTTTTTGTTAAATTAACCAAAGAGTTCTTTTCTAGCTATACCAGATAACAGAGGAATGACTGCTTTATTCTAGAAATCAGTCCTTTTAGCTCTAGAAAGATTGTAGAAACTGGAGGTGAATCTTGGCACAATTGTCATATCATCAGGTAGTGATTGGAACAAAGTTATTATTTTAAAAATGGATTGATAGGTTTACCGGCTTTAGATTTCTGGGCATGTTCCCCAGCTGGGAAGCTAGTATTACATTTAATTGGGTGTGCTTGTTTCTGCAGGCTAACATCGGACGTGAACCATCAAGGTTTCCAAGAGAGGTTTGAGTAAGCACTTAGTGAGAGATTGTCAGATGATTCCTTCCCCAACTTAACTCTGAATTATCCAACTTGTGTTTCTTGGCCTTATTTCATGTTCCTTTTTTTTTTTTTTAATACTCTCATCTCCCCTCTCCTCGAAGGTCAGTAGATGTTGAAGTCTAACATCTGTCACTTTTTCAATTGCAGGTGACAGTCTTTAGGTTCTTAAAGGTCTATTCTGACTCTATGGAACTTCAGAGTTAGGAATGACCAGAGTGGCTGTCTAGATGTCTTCTGAATGACCCTTTTTAGATGTCTGGGACCATTGGGTTTCTCTAACGTAGTGTGCGTCTTTTTATTTTCTATATTGGGCTCACAAATAGTGTTAAAATCTGGTTGATGCTGTTGACTCCTTTCTCCCAAAAAGTGCCCATACAATTTTGTACTCAATTTTAGGGGTCTGTGAATCACAATTTAAAAACACCTATCATGTTAGAAAAGTTTCAGCTATATGTGATATTGAGATGTGGGGCTATGAGGGATAGTGGTTCCCAAACAAACATCAAAACCTATGGAGAACTATGACAGGACTTCTGTGTGAAGCAGCTGCAGAGATGTTTGTGCTGGTCTGTCAGCCGGACTGCCATGAGAGGACACTAACATTTTAACCAAAGAGCATCCATTAAGTACAGGGATGCTTTCAGCAACACCCTGAGAGATGGCCATCAAGTTTGAGCACTTCTAATGACCGGGTGCTCTTCTGTTATTTACAAAACGGAGTACTCTTAATGTATAGGAAGTTGAAATGTCTCTTTATACTTCGAATCCCTGCTTTTCTGTTCTGTAAAGCAGCACAGATGAAATCTACTTCTTGTTTACTTGATAATTCTATGTAATTGACTAGCACTGTTTGGTTAGAACTTTCAATAATGATGGATATTTTTTATCTGTGTTACCCAGTACGGGGGCCACTAGCTTTGTGTGGCTCTTGAGCATTTGCTATATGGCTAATGGGACTGAGAACTAAATTTTAAATATTTAATTTTGATTAATGTACGTTTAAGTAGTCATATATGACTAGTGGCTATTGTCCAGGACAGTACAGGTAGAGAGGACACATACCAAGTCAGAAAGCCTAAGTTCCACTTTGGGTTCTGACATTTATAAACCTTGCTTGTAACTGGGCAAGCTTTCTCTGGTTTGGTGGTGTAGGGCTTCTCCTGATCTCCTGTGCACATCACCCCAAACTTCCTTGACCACCATAGTCACCATTTCTCCAGCTGTTCCAGTGTTCTTGCTAATCCTTGAAGGCGCTGTCCTCTTCTAGCATGCCTTTGAACTTGCTGCTCTTCTGCCTGGAATGACTTTGGCTTTAAGATGGTACCCAGATGTCATTTCGCCTGTGAAGCCTTCCTTGATTCCTCTTCACAAAATAAGAACAATGCCCCTCCCTTGTGGCGTCTCGTTTATTACTTTGTTATAACATTTACCACACAACTTTAGTATTGGTTTAAAATCCCTGTAAGTGGCTCGGTGCCGATAGCTCAGTGGCTAGGGCACCAGCCACATACACTGGAGCTGGTGGGTTCGAATGCAGTCTGGGCCCGCCACACAACAATGACACCTACAACCAAAAAATACCTGGGCGTTGTGGCAGGCACCTGTAGTTCTAGCTACTTGGGAGGCTGAGGCAAGAGAATTGCTTAAGCCCAAGAATTGGAGGTTGCTGTGAGCTGTGATGCCATGGCAGTCTACCAACGGTGACATAGTGAGACTCTGTCTCAAAAAATAAATAAGTAAAATAAAATAAAATTCCTGTAAGGGGAGGGACTAGTGTCTATTATTATTTTAATTACTAGTATATAAAATAGTGCTTATTAACATTAGTGTCTAACATTTGTTTCAACTAAAATACATTTTTTAGATTTTGTTTTTTAAAGAAATGGCATTCTTTTTCTGTCTTGACTTGAGGTTGAAGTCAGCTAAAATCCCCAAATCTTTTGATATGACAGGCGTAGTTGTTCCTCACTCTGTCCATATCCAATTTAATTTTTACATGTAGATTCAGGACTGTGTGTTTATTTCAAGTACATTTTATCTCTTTACTTTTGATCCGGTAGTCCATCCTATGGAGATCCCCTTCCTCTGGGGACAGGGAACTAACGTTCATTAAGTATACACCAGATTTTAGACACACTATTTTAAAACAAATCAACAATCCAACGAGATAAGGGTTATTATCCACATTTTGTATATGGGAAAGCTAAGGGCAAGAAAGATTAAATCACCTGCCTAAGATCATTACCAGTGAACTTGAACCAGGTGATCCGACTCTGGAGTTTAAGTGATGTCTATGACACAGTGTCTGTGGTTGCCGCTATGTAATGAGTGAACTCCCCACCCTGAGCTCTGCGTCATCTGAAAATTTGATAGGCACATGCTTGATGCTTTCACTGGAGTAATTGATAACTCTGTGGTTGGAGTTGGGGACCCCCTTTCTGCTTACCATCAGGGCATTAGTCAGTGTGCGTCGACTGTGCAGCTTTTCTTAAATCTCTGAACCATGCTTTAGCTTCCTGACATTTCTCTAGTTTGTCTGCGAGGATAGTGTATGAGATATTCTTGTCATATGCTTTGCTGGAATCAGTACATGCTTTCATGACTACTTCATGTCTATTTTAAACTAGGTTGTAGCTTCTTGCTTTCTCCAAAGTCCACTTTAGATATCATTTTCAGAGACTAAGGCACTATTTTATTTCTTTACTAGACAATAAAAGTGTGCAACCTTAGAATCTCAGGGGTGAGTCAAAGGGATATCAGATGTCCTTAGTCCAGTGCCCAGTGGATGAAGGCTTCACTTTATAGAGTTGGGATTTAGTAGTTCGCTTGGGATTGTCAGGGTGACATTGTTAAAAATGTGGGCTCGGCGCCTGTGGCTCAACAGGCTAAGGCGCCAGCCACGTACACCTGAGCTAGTGGGTTCGAATCCAGCCTGGGCCTGCCAAACAACAATGACGGCTGCAACCAAAAAAAGAAAAAATGGTCGGGCGTTGTGGCGGGTGCCTGTGGTCCCAGCTGCTTGGGAGGCGGAGGCAAGAGACTCGCTTGAGCTCAGGAATTGGAGGTTGCTGTGAGCTGTGATGCCATGGCACTCTACCCAGGGTGACAGCTTGAGGCTCTGTCTCAAAAAAAAAAAAAAATGTAGTCTCTGGATTCACATCTTAGTGCCACCTCTGCTACTTCCTACCTGTGTGCCTCAGGCCACCTGCTTACTATTTCAGTGTTTTAGAGTCCACGAACATAAAATGGTAGAAATAGTTATTTACCTATGGGGCATATGCTGTGGGATTTTTGTGAAAATCAGAAGTAGTAATATAAATGATGTGCTTAAAACAGTGTTTGGCACATAGTAAGGTGTGAATAAATCCTAGTTATTAGTATCTGGTTAATTCTGGATGAATTAAACGTCTGCAGCTAAGTTTTCTCCTTTTAGCAATACCATTTTATTTCCTCCTCGTATTAGATCTCTAGGTTGAGTGCTGTCAGGTAATGTTTATGTGACCTTGGATTGCTCTTGTTAGCTCCCGGGGCCTCCCTGTCTTCAGATGTGAGGGGGAGACTGCCTTCCCTAACTTGCAGGGCTGTTGTGAGGCTAGCATTAACAATGTGTGTGGAAGCCCTCGGTAAATGTGTTAGGTGTTAGTGCTATGTTGATAAAGTTTGTAAATATCTAATGTTTATTGAGCATTTACTATGTCCTGTGCTAAGTGCTTCCCATGGGTTGTTGCATTTATTCCTTATGCCAGTCCTACAGAGATATGCATTCTTGCTTTCTGCATTTCACAGTTGGTGAGATTAAGGCACAGAGAAGTTGACTCATCTGCCCATGATCACACAGTAAGAGCCAAAGGCCTGAATCAGAGCCAGTGCTCAAACCACTGTGCTAGATGGTCTTTTTATGAGCTTTTATTTTTTTCTTCTCAAAGTTATTTGTGTAACATTAAAATGTTACAACCAAACCTGTCTTCTGTATGTTTCTAATGCCTGTTTTATACCAGGATTGTGCCTAAGGACAAGTTTGGGTTTACGACCCAGAAAATTATCTTCAGGAGCAATAATGATGCAGAATTTTCCCAGCAAGCTTTTTGGTAAGATCAGATCAGATATTCAAAACCATCTGTAGCCTTAAACAAACTCATTTGATTTTGTTTCTGTTTGTATAGAATTGGTAGCCAAAATCTTCAGATGGCTTGATTAATGGCATGTGGAGGGATCCTTCCTGGGGTCCCAGCTTACCCTCCAGGCAGACTATCTTCTCAGTGTTGCCAGCCTTCTAGCTGACCGCTTCCTGCCTGTTTAGGTTTCCTGGGTATTTATGGCCTCTATCTTTGTTCTATCAGAAAAGAGAGGATTTGACTCCATGAACTATAGAGGAAGTTCCTGAAAGGGTTAGAGTGATGTAGGGGTAAGGAGGAACCCGCGTGGCTTAGAGCCCTTGGAAATTTGCCACCTAAAATTGGTGGAGGTCTTCTGATCCGGGATACGGGAGGATATTTTACCTGTAGGAATTGGATCCTGGTGTGGATGAGAATGGAGAATTCAGTTGTACCACTTGGCTTCTGGAGACCAGACAGAAGATTAAAAAAAAATTAGGGAGTGGGCCTAAAAAAGTTAAGAGAACTGCCTCTCCCTTCTGCTAACTTTGGATGATGTTTGCGTGGAAGTTTGTATTTGTGCAATAACTGAGCCATATGGATGCACAAGGACCCATGTGTTCTAGTCTGTTGACGGAGGAGCAGTTGAAGGGCGTGGGCTTGCTGGGGGTGGGCTGAGCAGGTGGGAGTAGTGACATGAGGAGGGGCAGGTCTAGGGGAATGGGCCTGTGTCAGTTCTGAGGATCTGGGCATTTTGGCAAGAGAACACTCCCTTGTCCCAGAGAGGTATGTATGAATGTATATATTTACTTTTCAGATCACTACCTTTCCCCCACCCTCTGAAACTCTAGGGATGTTACATCTCTGAGTAACCTCTTACCCTGAGATGATTAAAGAGTAACAGATGCCTACTCACCAAAAATTGCATAGGCTTCAACAGACTGAGCTCATTTCTGTCACAAACATCAGGAGAGCTAAGCAAAGGGATAGAGCCCAGGAAATGAGAACTTCCAACAGCTTTCCATACTTCCACTGTGAAAGAGGCTTGGTTCAGATGACCCTGTATAATCTTAAGGTTTATCAGCTCTCTTTTTCTCTTACCTTCATGTGTTTTTGTCATCTAATTTTGCCAACATCCTATAGGCACCATCCTGCAGGCCTGGGGGGCTTTCTGTTCTGTGCGTACATCCCTGAGAGAGGCTGGAGGAGGCAAACCTTTACTGCGTGCCAGTTGCACGCCAGGGACTCTGCAGTGTGCCATAAGGGCAGGTGTCGTTTAATCCAGCCCCGTGGAAAGTCGATATTGTGGTTTTCATTTTACAGGTGATTGGCCCAAGGTCACAGGTAGATGGGTTTCAAGTTTCTCAATGAAAGGGAAATCTGGGCTCCTAAGTAAGGATCAGGCTCTTTTTCTCACATTTCCTGTTTTCTTTCTCTCATACCCTTTCTCTGCTCAGTCATTTCCCCTCTAGCCCTTTCATCATCTTCTGGGGACTTTGATCCTTTTATTAGTTAGCAAGTATGTATTTGTGGTGTTTTTCTTGGGATGTAGGAGAATGAATATGAGGATTCTGAGTAATAAAGTATTAAGTAAGAAAAACTAGGAATTCCAGCTACTGAGGAGGGAGTCTAAAGCAAGAGAATCACTTGAGGCCAGGAGTTTGAGCTTAGGCTGGGCAGCATAGCAAGACCCCAACTCTAAAAAAAGATGATTTATAGAGGTGAAGCAAATTCATTGAGAATGGGAAACTGATTCAGAACAATGGTTAATATTCTCCTTTCTCAAATGTGTTGCTAGAGAACTTTATGAAAGGATAGTGCAGGGCTCCATGGCAGTGGACTTTTACCTAGTGTACAACCAAAGCTATGTTGTAGCAGGTGGGAGGATACGTGGATGTTCAGACAACAACTTGTCTTGGAATGTTCTTCAGTGACCCTAAGAAAGGTATACTATTCAGAACCACCTTGAGATGTGTTCTTTGAGAACAATTAAGTAGGCCTGGGAAGGAGGAAATAAACTCAAGTCGAATGATGTCTTTATTTTAGAATCCTCAATTTAAGTCAAGAGACCAGAGAGTTTTATTTGATTGTTCTGATAATAGTTTCCCAAACTTTTTAGGGCATGGTTATGAAAGTCCAGGCAGGTTTCTAGCCCTGGCTCTGGAGAAAGTCTTCTTCCTTCTCTGGCCTCTGTAGGTAAATCTATGAAATGAGTGAGTGCATTGGGGTAGCTACTAGGACTGGAAGGTGGATGCCTCTCTATGCTCACTGCTCTGCCTCAGTGATTCTAGTCTCTGTCACTGTTATCTCAGCTGATTTGAGGATAGCATTATGGCCTCCAGCAGGAAAAGCAGTGTTCTTCTTACTGGCTTCCTGTTAGGGTCTGCCTGGAAACTTCTAGGAATGGTTGATGCCTGGACTCCAGTTTGGACAAATTGAATCAGAATTTCTGGAGATAGGATACCTGTAGCTTTAATTTGTAAAAAACTTTCCAGGTGATTCTACAGTTCAGCCAAGGCTGAGATCCACAGATCTTCTAGGGTAAGTGGTTAGCCTGTTACCCGATTTATTTCTGTTTCTTTTCCACGTGCTTTGATCAGATGCCTTGGCAGATTCCTCGCAGTTCTTCTGCAGGCTCTGATGAAATAGCCAGAGTCTCCTGGGTATCATGGAACTTAGCCTGAGAGATCGGGGTGATTAATTGCTTGTGTTTCACTACAGTGGCAGAACCGTTCACCTGTGGTTGCTTCTGGCACACATCCAGCTGCACAGGTAATAGCTTTCTGCGATGAGGGTGATGCTCCTGACTTCCTGGGCACAGGTCTGGCTCAGGGGAGAGTAGGTGAGGCTCACCCAGGAGGCCCCGAGGAAAGTGACTAAAGATTCATTGATCTTGCTTCTTTCCTGGTTAGTTATCCCTGTATGCACATGAGAGGACACAGAACAAATGCCATGAAATGCAGCAATCTCCTTCTCAATGTCCTTGACAATGTCCCAGAGACACAGAAATTACAGCAAGTGGTGTGCTGAAACTGGCTTGTCCCGGCTCTTCCCACTCCTCTGTGTAAGCCTCTGCCAGATTCTATGTTCCATGATGAAGTTGGAATATTTATATCCCAGATATTGACGAATGCTGTGCATCAGAACTTTTCTCCCTGGTGGTATACATTTATTAGCTTAGGACTTGGTTTACTGCTTAACATCATTCACTAATGGAATAGTGGCATTCCTACATTGTCCTAGATCTGCCATGGCTGGGCATTTTACCCTTTGGGTCTTAGTCTTACCATCTGGAATAGCTTAGAAAACCTCTAAGTCAGCAGTTCTCAACCTGTGGGTCGCGACCTCTTTGTAACAATGAAAATACGTCACGGCATTAGGAAGGTTGAGAACCACTGCTCTAAGCTCTCTATTATGAGCTTTCCCTTCAGATACTTGGAAGTGGCTATGATGTCTTTCTCAAGTCTTCCCATTCCAAGCTGAATGTTATTAGTCCCTTCAACATTTTCTCATGTGGTTGGATTTACAGGCTCAGTAGGTGACTTTGAACATAGGGGTACAGTTGCAGAATTTTCCAAGGAAAACAAAAATTCTTCCAGAGATGATTTATGGAGTCTTTCACTTTCTTTATGCATTGAGTTTCACAGGATGCCCCGAGATGCCAGGGTTGATACAAAGTGGGGTGTAGTCTTGGGAGGGGCTGCTGATTGCCGCTCACGGACTGCTTTCCTAAAACGCGTGTTGCTGCCAGATGGGCTCAGATTCATGAGAGTGTCGTCAAAACACAAATTCCGATTCCTGAAACAGGTAATTTTCCCACTGCTGTTTTGTTTTCTTCTGGAGGTTTTTAATGTTCCCCTTTTCTTTCTTCTCTCTTCTGTAGTATTCAATCATTTGTCTTTTGATCATCAAAACAGTGTCGAATAACAGCATTTTGAATCCAGGCTCTAGTTAGACACATAACAGGAATTTGTTAAGACTTATCCAGCTGACTGTAGCTGAAAGGGATGCCACACAGTGAGAATGGAGAGAAGCCAGTGCTGCCTTGATTCCTCAGAGCCAGCACACTCTGTCCTTTGGGAAACAGGGCTAGGGTCTGGAATTGACCTCAGTAGTGGCCCAGCAAAGTAGCAACATTGTGCCCTTCCTTTCAGTCATTTTATGTAGAGGGCGGTGAACGGGGAGTCAGATGAGAGCTCTGTGGTCCAAAGGTAAGGAGAATTTAGATGTGGCTTCAAAGCCAGCATTAAAAGGGCCATGCTTGTGGCCTTTTGTGTTGAGTCAGAGAGTCCACTGGCCTCCATAATAGAGCAGTGGGGCCGTTCTGGCAAACAAAAGGCCTTTTTTTGGGGGGGGGGTGGTTCTTGGCTTCTTTGTTATATTCTCAATATTGCTTTCTTTGTTTTTCATTCATTAGATTTTAAGTCTTTAGGAGTAGGTGTAATGGCATTTCCATCTTCTTGACAGCCAGAGAAAAAGAGAGAGAGAGATTAAGAAGGAGAGAGGTGTGTATGTGTGTGCTCAGGACTGCCTGTCAGATGGTGAATTTGAACAGAGGCAGCTGTTGTCATGGTGATGGCAGGTTGCATCCCACCACCATGGAAACCAAAGTTAAAAAACTGATGTTAAAGCTGGAAGTCACATGATACATTTTTGTTTTGTTTTGTTTTAAAAAAAGAAAAGGGGTTTGGTTTTTCTATCTTTTTTTTTCCTTTTTTTTAAGATGTGGTTGGGCGGTGAGAAAAATTACACTAAGGAAAACAATGAGATAACGACATGGGACAATATGGAGTATGTGGAACCTTCTATCTTGTTTTTTAGCTTGTTAAGGGTGTGTAGAGAAAGGTAGAAGGAATGCAGTGTGGATTTCCAGGGTTGCAGTCAGAGTGGTGCACTGACGTCTGTCACACGGAGAAGCACAGGTGTTTAGCCCTCTTGCCCTTTGGGGATAATGTCTGGTTCACAAGGACTGAGAAAGGAAATGGAAATGGAATTCATGGTAGAACTTACCCTGCGTACGAAAGTGGCCCATCCTTTGATAAGTTCAAGAGATTAACATTCATTTTCAGGAAATTGAAAAGTTCATTGTAGCCCCTCAGAGCCTCCAGGAATACAGTCCCTTCTATTTGTTCCCTTTTCTGGCTTGGTCTCCTTCGGGCTGCAATGCCACATCCTGCCAGTCACCTGTAGGAGTGAGTGTAAAGAGGTCCGGAAGGGCCCACAAGAGAACACGTTCACCTTTGGACCAAGACGCCTTGGACCATGGCTTAGTTCTTGATCTGGGCCTCTCACCTGGCCGTAGCTGGGCAGAAGCTTGTGAGAGGTGTTCGATGGCCCCCTTAGATGTCCGTCTTTTGAACCTCACGCTCACTCTCACTTTATACTGGGAGAAAAGGCAAACCATCCCTCTAGGAAGGGAGCTGGCCCCAGGTGTTTTCACAGTGCTGGTTTGAATTTTCTATTCAGACTATGAAGGGTTGAAGAATTGTACTCATGGCACATGTAGACAGGTGAGGAGGATTCCTGTAACAGTATCTTCCTCTAGGAAGGGTGAGAATGACCACGAGGGATGCAGACACACTCCGTTGAAGCCTTGGTCGTAACTGTCACTATGTCTGGGTTTTAAGGCACGAGGTCCTGTCTCTTTCATATTACTCGTATTTTCAGGACAGATGTATCTTTCTCAGTGGGCTCAGCGGGAGGGATATGATCTCACCAGCATGATCTCACTGCATTTCCATCAGGGCCTGTAGGAGCAGGAGCCAGACTTCTGTGCTGGTTCATCCCCTCCTGTTCTTAGGCCTGGCCTTGGGTGTGATTAATGTCCCTTCGAATCACTGGGAGAGAATGCATCAGGGCCATCAGTTTCATATATCCTCCGCTGGGGACTGGTGTTTGGATGTGCTTCCCATATTCCCAGGAGGTCTCGGCCAAATGTCTTTGCTCTCTTCCCAGAGGCCCATTACCATAATTTTCTTCTAAACTCTTTGTTGAGGTGGGTCTCCTCGATGTCATCCCATGGCTGCAGCCAGCCAGCCCATTCCTAGAGGCTGTGACCAGTAACAGATGCTTTCCTCAGAGCTTCAAGCCACAGCAGATGCTTAAACATTGATTTAGTAGGATAACGAAAGTGACTGTGCATTTGTGTCTTACCTTACAGTTTTCAGAGGGCTTGCTTGCATGTTCCTGGACCATTTTAGGCTTTGATTCCTTTCTATTTCTTCTGTGGTTCTGTGAGACTGGATGGTGGTAGCCTTCCCCTGACTCTTAAGTACTGTGTTGGGACAGCTTTTGCAGTGAGAGCCCAGTCTATGGTTTCCCATAGCCATGCTACATTTCTTCTGTTGCATTCCAGATCTCAAAGAAGATTCTGAATCTTCTCATATTAGGAGAAGTTGGAGGAAAATCTTAGAAAGCCGTATTTCACTATTGTTCATATTTAATGTGTCTCTTTGGGGTAGTGCTTTGAGAGAATCACAGACTAGGCAAGGCCCTTTCCCGGCTACTGTCTTTGAGTCCACATCCACTTATTAGGATGATCGTGTTTATGTGCAGGTGAGGAGGGGGTGGAAAGAGAGACCACCAGGCCATCCTCGGAGACTGTTGCAACTCTTCGGGACAAATCTTCTTGGGCGGAGATAGGTCTGGGAGGAGGGGTGGATGAGTAAAGGAGGCTGAGACAGGCCTCCTTGAGGCTGTGGCCTCTTTTGGACTCACCCAGGAGTTTCCGCGAAGTGGCTGAGTGACCACTACCTGGTCTCCACAAAAGGACATTCTCCATTAGGCCTGGAGTCAGAAGAGGGCTCAGCATTCTGTCTGCCGGCCTATCCCTGGTCCTGTCCCTGGTGGCCCTAAGGAGCACAGTCCCCTTAGTGTTCTGATGCCAAGCTCTGGGAAGAACAGCTGAGTGCAGAAGAGTGTAGGGTCATCCCCCTAGTGGTGACAGAGATGCATATTTGCCCTCGGGGACCCAATATCTGCTGTCTGAGGCTTGACTGAGTCCCTGGTAGGCCCGCACCTGCTGGTCTGTACCTGAAAGGTGGGGATAGAGAGAGAAGCTATGCCGGTCTGGCAGAGGAAGGTCCCCAGGGCACTATTGACTACAGAGTTGGCACCACCACACTTATCCCAGCTTTCTGCACTTTAGGAAGGAAGTGAACAAATGGCAGGTGTGCAGGCTGAGCAGCACTGCTCAAATTAGCTGTGTTGCTAAGGAAACAAGTCAACCGTTTGAAGGAAGGAGGGTTGGGTAAAGGAGATAAATCAATAAATGAACCTATTTTTATCATTTCCCTAATGATTGTCTTGAAGCCGTGAGACAGGAGAGGGAGAGTTGGAATGACATAGGTCCTCATTAACGGGCTTCAGGGAAGAGAGGAGCGAAGGGGTGTTGGGGACATTGCCAGGGAAGTTTAAGAAATGAGGCCCCTACCGAGCAGCGAGATGTCTGGGAGGGGAGGTGCCTTTTGCGGTTTTCAAAGTCCTTTCATGGTCATTTCCTCATTTGGTCTTGTCCCTTTATTCTCTTGCATTTGATCCACTCAGAAATCTTGTCTGAGATTTCTATGACTGTCACTTTCCTCTTTGCCCTCAGGGTGGGATAGGTTTTTGTGTTGGTTTTTTCTTTTTTTTCAGAACACATATAGCCTTAATTTATTGATTTTATAATTATGAAATCATGCATGCTCCTTCTAACACTCAGATACCCTACTTGAAATTGAAAATCACCCTACTGCCCAGAGAAAACTCATTATCCTTCCAACAAGACAGAATTTCTTCTTCTCTTTCTCTTTCAACATTAAAGGGATCTTCTACACATGCTGTTTTTTTTCTTTTTCTTTTTAAAAATAGATAATGCATGTCCACAATGTACGGTACAGAAAGTTCAAATGGGTTGCAGTGTAGAGAGAGTATAGGATGCCTTTTTAAAGAGGCCTCTGGTTCCAGTTTCCTTACACTAGCCATCTATCAGCTCAGTATTAATTAGTTAGTTAATTAAATAATAGTTCCTTGGAGCCGCCCACTGCATGCCACACATGGTGCCGGCACCAGAGATGCAGAGCTGAGTGAGCCCTGCCCTCAGGCTCCCATGCCTCACTGCTCCATCACTGTTTCATTAGTTCAAGATCTCAAAACACAAACTGGACAGTAGGGATAGATCTTCTCTGAAATGTGCTTGGTGTCAGGCACAGTGTCATGGGAGTTGCCGCGTTCCTAGGCAGGAGGAGTCCAGGTCCTGGATAGACTCGTGTCTTGTCCCTGGTTGTGACTGCCATGGTAGGGAGGGTGTTCTTTGAGGATGTGGTGACTGGGAGCTTTCTGGGACTTTTCCAAGTCATGTCTGTGTTCAGCCTACTACTAGCTTAACCAGGGGGTCATTTTTGGCCATCCACACTCTTTCCTTTAGAGATGTAGCAAAGCCGTCACTGCTGGGTTTGAAGTTTTGCTGCTGAAAAGAAATGGGCGTGGCGCCTCTGGGTGAACCACAGGGCGGGAGTGGAGGAACAGGAGCCCCAGTCTGAGCCATAGTGAGTGACAAAACCCTGCCTTTGCAATGGCTCTTTAGAAAGCTGCCTTGGCAAGGAGATACCTCACACTTATTCACACTGCATTTAACATTGAGTAAGCTCCTACTGTATACCAGGGCCTCTGCTAAGCACTGCCAGTGGAGAGATGAATGTGATGCCTGCTTTCAAGGCCTAGTTCTTTGGGGATTTAAATAGGAGAAAAAAAATAATAAAATTACAATGTGGGCTGTGAGGTATAAGGAGAAATCTTTGTAGATAGGTGGCATTTCAGCTTGGTCTGGATGTATGACCAGAAAGGAGAGGAAAGGCCATTGTAGGTGGTGGCAAAAGCACGATGATGTAAATCCCTCTGTGTTGTGCTTTCTTTTGAAAGGGAAATGGAGAAGAGGTTAAAGAAAAGCGCTGGTAGAGGAGCAGGCTGGGGCCCAGGAATAACTGGGTGTTCTCCCCTGCTCCCCTCCCCTGAGAGCTCCCCACTGCTGTCATTTCTTTCATTTAGCCCACGGACCCATGAGTTTCCATAGTCTCACCCCAGACCCTTCATTACCCCAGGCAAGGGTTCATCCTGAGGTCTTGAGGATCTATAAGGTGGAACGGGATATCCCTTTTAAGGGTATATGCATCTGAAAAGTTTTAATTTTAAGCAGTTAAAAAAAAAATTAAGCCAAAGCTTTGTTGCTCTGAATGATCATTACACATAAGACAGCCAGCAGAGGGTTTATCTGGGGAGGAAGTGGGGATAAGAGAATTCTCAGAACCTAGAAAGTGTCAAATTTCCACCTTTAGTCTTCAGGGTTTGGGGTACTACCAGTCATTGAGACTGCATGCATTCTCAGCCTCCAGATACCTGGCCAGTCATGGGGAGTTGTCTTGGCAGCACCTGGGCCAAGAACCATTCTCCTGCCCTGAGCATCCTGCAGTGGTCACGGCAACACCTTCTCTAGTCCAGCCTGTGCCCCAACATAACTCACGTATCTGCACATAGATGTTCTGGGCTAGCTGAACTCAAAAGTCCTAGCAGGGAATGGTATATTTGGATTATCTAGCTAGGAAAATGCCAGTGTGGATGTGGGAACAGAGAATGGGGTAGCAGGGGAGTAGCCAAGTCCAAGAGGATATGGTGGGGGTGAGCATTGGAGCTGTGTGCGTGAGCCACACCAAGAGCTCATCTCCTTTTAATCCTGTGCCTATCACCTCCAGGTCTTCAGGGCAAGAAGACTCAGTCTCATCAGACTATTAGAGACCCCACACAGACCTGAGAGAGCCTGAGAGGTCTGCTGCTCGAGTGAGAAAGTACTTGTTCCCAGTCCCACCTCCCAGGCCAGCCTCTGGGCTCCCTGGCTGTGCTGAGTTGGTTTCTGAGCTTGCATGGGGGGCATCTCTGGCCAAGGGAGTGAGCCCCACACTTCTGGGAACACTTTTGTTAGGAACAAAGTCAGGGGTTGACGTGGAAGAGACCCTGATTTCACTCCGTTGAGAGCCCCTGGTCCTCCTCTCCTACTTTTGGGGACTGCCCATTTGTCAGGGCTTCCCAAGTATATTCCTGGGAACACTGTTCCCAAGAGTGATGCTCTGGAGAAAGAGTTACATGGTGCCGAAGTTTGGGAAAAGCTGTGTGTGTGTGTGTGTGTGTGTGTGTGTGTGTGGTGTGTACAATGGTATTAAGGGCTCTAAGAATCCAAGAAGCCCTACTGGGGAGCAACCTGCTTAACTCACCTGGGCTTTCCCTCATGGACTTGATGACAGGTTCCCATAGCGATGGTATTTCATGGCCTGCACATCAGGAACGCTGCCCTAACTGCCCTCACCTTCTGTCGTTATTCACAGCGACTTACAGGCATGTCCTCAGCTCCTTTTCTGGACTCCTCCCCTGGGCATGTTTTCAGGAAAGCGTGTGGGTTTCTCAGCCACTGCTTCCTTCCTTCCTTCCTTCCTCCCTCACCTTCCCATCTTTATTTTACTAGATGGGTCTGCGGATTCTGGCATCTGCCCCAGGCCCAGCACCCCTAGGGCTGTTCAGAAGGCTCAGGGACCCTGGGTCTCAGTGTGATTTCTAGTTGCTCAGCTTTCTTTAGGGATCGGGGTTAGAAAATGTGGTGGGAGGGGGGAGTATGCCCCCTGTGAATAGTGAGCACTGGTGGCCTTGGGCGGGCCACGTGCTGGGTGTCTGTGCTGTGTGCCTGCTGGTGTGTGTCACTGCAGGGCCTAACTTGGCACCCAGAGAGGCTGGAGGAGGAGGACTCGGGTGCTGAGGGGCTCTATGTGCAGTAAGGCTGTTAAGCACAGGTGTGGCGGTGGGGGCTGGCTCCAAGGGCTTCAGGCCTGTCTGTTTTCAGATCTGGTGGCTGAGCCGCACAGGACAGCAGAGCTGTCCCTGGGCCCTAGGTGTTGTGTAAGTGTTGGAGGTATGTGGCAAGGAAAGCCAGCCAGCTGCTGGAGTATGAGTGTGACCCAGGGGTACATGGTGATGGGGAGGAGATGGCACTGCCAGGCTCACCCCTGCAGCCTCCTGTGCTGGCACCAGGACACAGCAGCTGATGGCAGCTCACATCCCCTTGCAAACCCTGCCTCTGCCTGCAGAGTGCGCCATGCCCTGCCCTCCTTAGACACCCTTGGTGTCATGGCTGAGGAGGTGTCACAGGTTATGTTGTGACCTGTGCTCCTTGGGGAGGGCTCTTGGCCTATGTCAGAACAGCCAGCCTGGTGAGTGGGGAGACGAAAAAGGTCCCTTCCCCCTACTTTGCAAGATCTTCTACTCTTCTTTCCTGCCCGATTCCAGAATCTTCCAGACCACAGGTTGCTCAGCAAGACCAGTTACAACAGCCTTTCGTTGTCATGACAGTGGTTACAGAATGAAATCGCAGATGCCAACTCTGGGCCTGGTGATTTCCCTTTCTCTGTTTTCTAACAGTCCCCCACCCTCCCCACCTCCCTGTGAGCTTGGGGCAAGACTTCAGTGGGAGTCAGGGTGCTGGCACCTGAGTCACAGCCCTGGTTTTCAGAGAGCACAGGGAGCCCCTTACCTATTTTTCGAAGAATGAACAGAAAAATGCCTGAATTCATTCATTTGTAGTTTGGTTCCTAGAGGCCTGGGCTTTACCATCCTGGATTCAGGCTCACGGTGCGTCTCTCTGCTTCCTATAGATACAGAAGCTTGGGGATAGGAAGGAGGGACAGAGCAAGCTTCTCCTGGCCCCATGAAGTATTTTTCAGACTTGGAGGTTACAACAAAGGAAGTTCACCTAGAGAGAATAGTTTCTTTCCCGAGGGCTCTTCTTTTGCTCAGTTGAGCTGAATTCTAAAGGAGGGCGTCTCCAGATGTGAGTCCCTGCGAGTCCCTAGAGAGCAACAGGCGGCAGCAGCTGGATTTTTGTTTACATATTGTTGCACAAGCCAGTGATTTGAAGCCTGGGGAGAATGGGGGCCCCTGCCGTGGCATTATTGGGTTTCTTTCTCTCTTCTTCCCTCTTCCATTTTCAGTCCTGGGTTAATTCCTGGATTTGTCATTAAATTTGCTCCATGTCTAGAGCGTCTGCCGTACGCCTAACTATATTATTTGTTGGCTACATACTTCCTTTCCTTGGAAAAGATGCCTTGTGTTCAGACACCAGTCATTTATGGTTGTGGTTTCTTGTGCTGAGGGCCATCCGCTGTCCTGCCTGCCTGTTTGTTAGTATAAATCAGTGTGGGTTGATAAAGGTTGTGTATTTATGGGCATGGCCATATGTATTAGAAGCTGCCTGCCTGTGTCTTTGGTGAAGTTGTTCCTTAACTCCACCTTTTCCACGCCGTTTGAGTATATGATCCTGGCCACCATCATTGCCAACTGCATCGTGTTGGCCCTGGAGCAGCATCTTCCTGAAGATGACAAGACCCCGATGTCCCGAAGGCTGGTATGTGCTCCCTCTTTCTCGCCTTCCTGCTTTCTGCATCATCTGGGATTCCTTTTCCTGGGCTTAACACGCTCCCCCCCTGCCTCCCCTTTGTGGGTTCTGTAAGGAGTTTGCTCTAAACCAAGGGACAGGTTACTGATAACCCCATTGGGATTTGAAAGGAACGGACAGCACTGTAAACGCTCGAGTGCCCTGCATGGGAGCCAGGCGGGAAGAAAGGGCAGGCAGGGTTTGCTCTGCGCCGCTTTCCTAAGGGACTTCTGCACTGGGAGGATGAAGGATGCGCTGAGCTTGTGTGTATTTGTGGTTATGAACTTCCTAAATGCTTACGTCCATATTCTCCTTAAAGAAGTGAGTCACAGGGCTCACATACTCCCCCTACAGAGAGCAACCAGATTGCTTAAAATCCAAAGTGCGGGTGGGTGGCTCCAGCCTGATGACCTTCCACCTGTGTGGAGACTTCTTCAGGGCAGAGCCTGGACCAACAGGGACCTTCCAGGGGAAGAAGTCTAGCCCCTGGGTGTGACCCCCAGATCGGTCCTGTTTCACAGCTGACCCCCATGTGCTCCCTTGCTCTGTGGCACTCTGCAAGTCCCAGCCTACAGCCCTGGGTGCCCTTCAGCACCCTCACTTCCCCCCTGCATGTGAGCAGGCCCAGCACCGACATCCAGAAGGTGGCCGAGTGGCCCTCTGTCTGCGTCTGATAAAGCACAGGCCTCCCTCACTGGTGCCTCTGCTCCTTATTCCCGCAGGAGAAGACAGAACCGTATTTCATTGGGATCTTTTGCTTTGAAGCTGGGATCAAAATCGTGGCCCTGGGGTTCATCTTCCATAAGGGCTCGTACCTCCGCAACGGCTGGAATGTCATGGACTTCATCGTGGTCCTCAGCGGGTGAGTCCTCTTCCTCTTCCTCCTTCTTTGCATGTGGGTCTTCATGTCATAACGTGGCTGGGCAGGGAACCCAGCGTGGAAAGACAGCGTCTGTGGGTAGGAGCACAGGAAGAGTTCAGGACGAGATTCCCCCAGGGCTGGGAAGTCCTCCTAGAGGAGATGTGTGTGGCATTAGGCAGAGGCCCCGGGACTCTGAGGTTCTGCAGCTTCTGGTTTTTCATTCTGTGCTTGGCTTGGATGCTAAACACCACTTTGCTGGGTGAGCTGACATTTCCCTATGAGCCTTTAAGCAAGTAGCTTTCCCTAGGCTGTGTGGCACCCCCAAGAGCTGGGCCAAAAGATGCTGTCCAGAGCTGTTTCCTTGGGGGGGCCAGAGAAAACACCAGATGTATTTTCCAAACTGATAACTGAGACTTGTGTCCTAACACAGAACATTTTATAATTTGCAGATTTATTAATAGTGTAACATTGAACCACGTTAAAATATTTGATAAATCACTCCTTGGAAATTAATATAGTAAAATACTGCATTGGGGGGCAGACTCAGTGTCATGGCAGCATATACGATGGCAGTGCATTTTAGTTAAATATTACATTAATCATTCTTTTGGAAATAAATATAGTACAAGGACATTGGGCTGACCCAGGGACATTGGCAGCAAATGTGATGGGCCTGGGGAACGTGGTGATGGGATGTCTGTCCTGGGCTTTTGTGACTTCTGGTTGGTCTTAGTGTCAGATGGCTCTTGGTGCCTACTGGAGCAGTGAGCCAGCCTGTGTAGATGTGGCAGTAAGCAGTATAGTCTGGAAATTGCCTTATCAGGCCTTATCCGCCTTGCAGATAGTACCTCACACCTCTGAGGAAAAGAAAAGAGTGACCTAGAATGGAGAGGATGGGGGAAATAAATATGTAGCCACTTTGATGATTGGCCAAGAGAAGGGAGGAAAGAGGAACTTACCCAGGGGCTAGTCAGAGGAGGGGGTTGTGGGAGGTTGAAAAGGGTAAGCCTTGGGAAGGATCACCTCTGCTTTACTACCTCGTGGAATAGATACAACACTCTTATTTTTAACCTTTATGCTAATTGGGATTGAGTGGAAGAGAAAATGCTGAAAATGGAACAGCCTGGAGTATAGGGATGGAAGGGAACAGATAAGTAGGGTTGACTGCACGTTTAAAAATATCTGTTGCCTCACACAATGATTTTCTGGAGGTTATTTTTCTAAAATAAAAAGTCTACTACTGCATTTTAAATGTGATTTATATATGAAAATATACTTGGTACATGGTACTACAGAAGTACCACGTACAGAAGTACATTGGGTGGTATTTTAAGTGTCCTTAAAAGAAAATAATATATACTGCATTAGAAAAGGCCTAAGTGAGAATCTGAGCTTTCTAGAAATGTTGTGATTCTATCAGAAGAAAAGTATTGTAGTGTATGCGTATTGTTCATTGTATTTATATAAATTCTGGGTCTTGCTCAGTCCTGTATCAGAGGCCATTGGAAATTTCTTGTCCTGTCCATTTGGTTTTATTTTAAACTATAATATGTTCCTTATAGAAAAGTCAGGAGAAGAAAGAAAAACTGTTCACTAATTAAGCAAAACTCTTATTCATTTTGTGATATTTCCTCCCAGCCCCCAGCAAGCTTTCTTTTAAATGCTTGTAGTTTCACTGCCTTTACCCAATGTTGTATGAGCGCATTACATGGTATTGCATATTTAGGTAAACTCTGTAATGACGGACTGGCAGTTTATTAAATAGATGTGCACAGCTTGCGTCTCCTTTTTGCAGTTATTTGATACTTGGATTGCTTTCTGGTTTTCACTACGATAAATTTTAACAGAGATGCTCCGATGTACATCTTTGGGATGTCATGTTTTGTAAGGCATTTGGCAGGTTGAAGTACTTCTAAAGGAGAGTCCAGCCATTCCAGTGTGGGGTTCTGGGCACTGTGATGGACAAGGGGAGGTGGAGGAACTGGACCGTTTGACTAGACAGGAGAAGACTTATAAGAGACAAGTTATCCTTGCGTTCAAATGAAGGTCATTATGTGGTTAATAGAGCAGATTTGTGGGTGGCAGCAGGGCCCTTTCATCAGCACAGCCAAGAGGGTCCGCCTGTGTGTCCAGGGGGCGCACAGGTGTGGGTGCAGGCGCTGAGTGTGGCCAGCCCACTTGCCCCCTCTCTACCCTCTCCGCACAGCCCTCCTTTTCTTTGCAGCTCTTCACTGGCTCTGTGTGTTGGCCTTAGTAGGACGCTGCTTGCACCTGTCCCTCCTCCAGACTGCTGCCCTCTTCCCACGGTGGACTGTTCTCTTTCTCTCTCCTTAATTCGCTTTGGAATGTGCTCCAGGAAAGGGCTTGGTGCTCGGAGACCCTGGCTGAAGGGCCAAGGGGCTGAGGGTTGCAGTTTGTCTTATAGGAATGGTTGGTCATACTTAGTTTTACATTCCATAGTGCTTTCCTCCACCATACTGTGCCACTTCTAAGAGGTGTATCTTTCATGCTGGAACAACTTTGAAATTAACCTGTGCCTTACAATAGTGGCATGATGTTTAATTTATAACTCCCTTCCTTCCTTCTTTTCTCTTTCCTT
This sequence comes from Arctocebus calabarensis, assembly GCA_963573935.1. Taxonomy (NCBI): domain Eukaryota; kingdom Metazoa; phylum Chordata; class Mammalia; order Primates; family Lorisidae; genus Arctocebus; species Arctocebus calabarensis. The sequence goes on from CAUYON010169287.1 coordinate 35,020, forward strand.
CCTTCCCTCCTTCCCTCCACATAAAATTTAGGGGCATCTTACAATTGCTGGGGCCTTAGAGTCCATGAAGTATATTGTGATTCCAGCCCCCTGGGGCAGGTGCAGCAGGCTTAGAGATAGGTCATCTAGGCCTCAGGGAAGGTAGAGGACAGAAGACAAAAGTCATTTGCCCAAGATCAGCTGCTTCTTGATGGCAGATCCAGGGCTGACGTTTCTAGCTCTGACCTGTGCAGCCCCCTCTCCAGGCCACCCAGCATTCCCCTTTGCCTTCCTGGCACCTGCACCCACAGCAGTGTCTGCTGACAGCTCTTCCTTCCCACCTCATCTCCAGGTGTCACCTCCCATTTTCCTATTGTGCACAGGAGGAGTGACAGGTGCTGGAGCACGACAGCGCCTTGGGGCTGAGGCTGCACAGCTGGGAGGGGAGGACCGGGAGGTGGGTGCGGAGGTGTCAGACAACTGGCTCAGTGTAAAACTGCTGTCGTTGACCTTGGCCGAGAGACAGGCAGGTGGGGGTCCTGGGTCACCACACTCTACTTGCCACCTCTGACCTTCTAACCATTGGTGTGGTTAGGCTGCAGGTTGAAGGCATTCATGGTTTAGGAAGTGCATTTATGTGTTACTTTGTCTAGTCCTCACAATCCCATAGAAAGAGATTCATTTCACAGAGGAAGAGACCGAGGATCAGAGAGGGCAGGTGACTTGCTAGTGGGCACTGGATCCAGGACTTGATCTCACTTCTTTTGGCTCTAAGTACCTTCTTCGACACTTTTCCCCACGCCATCCATCCCTCATGACCCCAAGGACTCTGTATCTAATACACTGTGATTTCATGTTCCTTTGGTCCCCTTGAAGCAGTGTAGGATCAACTCAGGGAGAGGCATAGTCAGGCAGATGTGCCCTCCCAAGCTGAGGCTCACGTGTGTGCTGAAGAGGACAGGAGCCCCAGGAGCCCACACTACCCCTTCCCTCCGTGGGCTTGGAATCACACTCACTGCCCTGTGGTCAAAAGGCACACTGCTTAACTGGTGGCATAGCATGGTTTGATGCACAGAAACTAGATCAGAAGTTCCAGGTGATTTCTTCATTAACTGGCTTGTTTGTTCAATCATTCATTCACCCATTCAATAATTCAGCAAAACTAGTACATTGAATGTAGAAGGAAATGCTATTAAAATGTTCTCATTTCTGCTAAAAGACAGTGGAATTTGCCATTCCTTTAACAAACTTTTATCTTACAGAACCTGGGCTGGCTCTTGCATGGGGAACAACTCAGGAGATGCTATTTCTAAATACTTGTCAAGGCACCTGGAGAATTCCTAATTATTTGAAGTCACTATTATGTATTAATCTTGATAATAAGTTATAGTACCTGCAATAGAAGGGCAATGAGAGGGGAGGTTGAAAACTCAAAGACACTTCTAACCCATGGGTAACAACGGAGAGAGGAGGGGGAGGACTGTGCCTCAGACCTCCATTCATCTTCATCGGCCCCGAGCCTGGCGGATGGTCAGTACTCGATCAGCACTCGCTGAACTGAATCATTTGTCTACAGGATATAAAAGTGAGTGCCGAGGGCAGCCTGGGGCTAAGGTAGGGGCTCTCCTAGGTCTGGCAGAGCCGGATCGTATCTGTGTCTCCCTTTTCTATATCTGTATCTTCCCAGCCTGCTCGCATTCTGGTCATTTTGTTAGGGAAATGAAAGCTGGGAGCTCAGTCCCTAGGCCATGGAGAAGTACTGAGATTCTAGTCCTCTGGGCCCGTGTGCTCGATTGTCAGTGTTAGCCCGTGGGGACTGCTTCCTGGGTGATGGGGCAGGGGCGGAGCTGAATACTGAATACTTAACCTCTGAGAGTGATGGGCACAGGGTGGGGGTAGTGTCAGGAGAAAGCAGCTGTCTCACACCACCAGGCATTTGGCATGGAAGTTGCCATTTATTGAACCAGATGCCAAAGGCTACTATAAATACATATACTCTCCTAATCCCAAAAATGGTATCACAGGGTAAGAATTATTTGGCCTGGTTATTGTCCAGGCCCATTGGCATATGGTAAAACCAGGATTTGAAAAAGGCTGTTTGCCTTCAGTGTCGGCCCCACAATGCCCCCCGAGCTCAGTGACGACACCCGTGGCACTTGCTGTTCTGTGCTATTGGAGCAGTTTGGCCTTCTCGTCTTATTTCCCTAGTGCATCTTTAGGTTCAGGCCACATAGTGAGAAGTAAGCCATCTCTGTCCACCTAGGAAATCTTTATTTTCAATTGTGTGTTAAAGTATTGTGACATTACAAACCTATTCTGGAATCTTGGTCATATTGTCTGTTTTCCCATCAAAAAAATGAGAATCAGTTCAAGACATGCTGTGCCATCACTTTGGCCAGCTTTGCAACAGGGGACGACCTGCTCTGACTGTTCTCTTCACTGTGGGGTACGTGGTGCAAACTCTGGGGAGTGGGCAGATATGTCTGCACCTGGCTCTGGCTCCTTTCCTTGCCATGGTCATCACCCCAGGGCTCAGGCAGTCCACTCAGGAGATAGTGTCGGGTACCCACAGCGTGACAGGCATGGTGCTAGGTGTGGCTGGGCTGGGGCTGTGTCCCCCAGTAGGGTGAGGGAGGCCACGTGCCATGAGAACCCAGAAGAAGGGTACTGGGGGAAGCTGCTTGAAGGAGTAACATTTACATAGGACTTAGAAGGACAGGGAAGGAGAAGAGCTTTTCTGTGAGAAAGCATGCTGTCACAAAAGCTTGGAGATGGGGGCCTGGAGAGAGAGGAAGAGGCAGACCGTAGGAGACTTCTGGAAATGTGCTAAGTGGGATTGTGAGGGATGAGGCTGGAGAGGTTGGCAGGGGCCAGTCCAAGTCATGCTGAAGACTTTGTACTTTAACAAGAGGGCAGTGGGGAGCCAATGAAGGCTTAGGGCGGGGGTAGAATGTTGAGTTCTACCCCGTTCTGGGTGCTGCAGGAATCTTTTTTCTTTTTTACCTTGGAACCAGCTCTGAGGAAAGACATAGCAAAGAGCATGGCGCCATCTCCACATCCTTAGCTGCGGTTTAGAATAACAGTGGGTGCACACCCAGGCGAGAGGAGGACTGAGGCAGCGGGAGTAGGGAAGTGCAAAACTCAGGCAAGGCTGTAGCAGTGCTGGGCGCGGGCGTCCTCCAGCCCAGCTTCTCTCCAGGGGCACACACAGAATGGTTTAGCCTGAAGTCTGCTGGTGGGAGGATGATATCTGGAGCTAAATATATATTGATAGGTATTTTTAGAGGGTTTTTTGTAAGGAGGCCGCCCTAATACATGAGTTTCCCAAGCAGAAGAAAGAAGATCGAGGAAAACACAGTTTTCCCCTGGGAACACTGTCTCTGGGGCTGAGAATATGGGGGTGGAATTGTGACTACAGTCTTCGGCCCCCAGCTTGATTTAGATCCCTGTGGTCATAGTACTGGGTGTTAATACAGCATGGTACGATAGCACTGGGTGTTAAAATAGCAGAGTGTGACAGTACTGGGTATTAATACAGCATGGTATGATATCATGGGCTATTTATACAGCATGGTATGATAACACTGGGTGTTAATACACCATGGTATGATTGCACTGGGTATTAATGTACCATGGCATGATAGCACTGGGTGTTAATAAGGCATGGTATGAAAGAACTGGGAATTAATACAGCATGGTATGATAACACTGGGGATAAACAGCATGGTAGGATAGCATGGACTATTTATAATACAGCATGGTATGATAGCACTGGGTACTAAATACAGATGTTACGATAGCACTGGGTGTTAATATAGCAGAGTATGATAGCACTGGGTACTAATACAGCATGCTATGGTAGCACCGGTTGTTAATACAGCATGGTAAGATAGCACTGGGTACTAATACAGCATGGTAAGATAGCTCTGGGTACTAATACAGCATGGTAAGATAGCTCTGGGTACTAATACAGATGGTACGATAGCACTGGGTGTTAATATAGGTGAGTAGGATAGCACTGGGTACTAATACAGCATGGTAAGATAGCACTGGGTACTAACACAGCATGGTATGATAGCACTGGGTACTAACACAGCATGGTATGATAGCACTGGACGTTAATTCAGCATGGTAAGATAGCACTGGGTACTAACACAGCATGGTATGATAGCACTGGATGTTAATTCAGCATGGTATAACAACACAGGCTATTTATATAGCATTGCTGTGCCAGTGAGTCTGGCAGAGTTGTACAGACCTGTCTTTTTCCTTATCTTTTCTGCTTGAGGTGAGGGAAGTGGGACGTGGGGAGCAAGAGAAGATGAAGGGAAGAGGCGTGAGGGCTTTTCATGGAGAGATGGGGAAACTGAGGCTGAGTGGGGCGATGAGAGCGTCTCAGGGTCACTCAGCTGGGCTGAGTCAGCAGAAGGCGAGGGGGGAGTTCTGCCAGCCCTTCAGCCCGTGCTGCATCTCCGTGCTTTCTGCCGGTAGTTGGTGACTCTCCCTGACACCCTCCACCTCCTCCCGGCTTTTTGTTCATTTCTAGCTCTGTGCTGGGGGAGCACAACTGCTACTCACAGCATCTCCTTTTATCAGAATGTTATTTCTGTTCCCATTGCATTTCTCCCAAGATGGGTGAATGTGGAAAAGATACGGTTAGAACATGGAATTTTGATTTGGGGACGAGGTGGGCAAAAGATAAAACATGATGCTTAAAAGACTCTTTTTAGCTCTGTGCCAGGACTAACCTAGTTCCCTCAGGGAGGCTCCCAACACGAGTGCCAGTTAGTAGTTGGTGAACACTGGAGTTGGAATTACTCCTCGGGTGGTAGGTAATAGCAAATTTTTTCTCATATATGCACAGTTCTTTCCCTCTATTGAGATGCATCATTGATTCACTGAACAGGTATTTGTTGAACACCTGCTGTGTTCTAAGTGTAAGACCTGATGTTGGGAGGGTCTGTCTTTGGGGAAAGCCACATGCATTGACAGAGCTCAACGTGGAGAGAAATGAGTAGGTACCAACTAAAAGGAGGAAAAGGCAGAAAAAGTGAAAGAAGTTTCAAAATTTCCGTGTAGTTTGGTTTGGGTTTTTTTGTTTTCTTCAGGGTTTGCATTCACTAGGTGTCATACAGGGAAACAAATCAGGCGACCACCCTCCCGGGCCTGCAGCTCCTGTTCTAGGGCAGTTAGATGCGTGCACGTTCATGCGTGTGTGTGTGTAAGAGGCAGGCAGAGGTGAAGAGTCCGAGGCACGTTTGCATGAGATGGAGCATAAATAGCATAAATGTCTACTCTATGGATTTACAAGATAAAATGGAGAATTAGAGGGAGTGTTTATGTATCTCTTTGTGGACAAAATATGCCTCACCTGGGTGGAGATTGGCGCCTTGTGTCTATGTTGTAAATGTCTGCGGCTCCTATGGATGTGAAAGTGCAACAGCTCTGTTGCGTGTGTCACTGAGCCAGTAACTGGCAGATGCGATGAGTGCAGACTGGTCATCAAAAGTGTCAATGGAAAATAAACCTGAGGTTTAACTTGTCTCTGCATGTTCTCTCTGAAACCAGCACCCCCTCTTTTTCCTCTCAACATCTCCACTGCCCCACCTCACTTTCCTTTATGAACTAAAATAAAATCTTAAGGCTTCCCGTCACTGACCAAGTAGACCTTCTCTTGGCCCAGGGAATCCCCTAAAACTGAATGACTAGCCCTGGGGAAGGAGATCAGATATGCCTCATCATATCTTCCCCCCTCCCTCAAGATGTCCTTGTGACTCATTACCAGGCCTAAGGCTGTGCAAGACATACCTTCAGGTCCTCAATATATACAACAAACCAATGGACTCTGGGCCTAGTCTAGTTTGTCTCCGATTAATAGACCCCTATCTTAATTCAAGCATTCCTTTTTTGCTAACTCCTGGTCTAAGAGACAAAGCCTAACTCTTTCAACCAACTGACACCTAAACAATCTTAAAGCCACCTCTAACCTGTAAGCCCCTGCCTCGAGGTGTCCCACCTTTGGGGGCCAAACCAATGCATGTCTTCCGCATGTTGAATTATGACTTCATCTGTAATTCCTGTCCCCCACCAATGTATAAAACCAACCTGTAAACCCCTAACACTGTGTCCACTTGCTCCGCGTTTTATGGATAGGGCTCCCCATGGCGATCCTCAGAATAAACCTCTTTAAAATTCTTTTGCAGGGTAAGGTTTATTTTCCATTGACGTTTTTGATGACCAGTCCGCACTCATCTCATTTGCCAGTTACTGGCTCAGTGACACACGCAATAGAGCTGTTGCACTTTCACATCCGTAGGAGCCGCAGAGCACAGTCACTGAATAGGTCTGGGAGCACGATAACTTCATCCGACTTTCCCTTACCATATTTGGTAAAAGGGAGGTCCTGGGCAGTGTGTCCAGGGTCTTATAGATGGGGTGTCGGGAGCTGGGGCTTGGGTCCTGGTTTGTGAACCTCCAGATCCCACACTCTCTTGTGGTTATGCTCCTCTGCTCCTGGCAGAGAGAATCTGTAGCTTCTTGCTTGGATTTTGGCCATCAAGTTGGGGGTGTTCAGAAATAAGACTTTATTTATCTGGTTGGAATATATATGTGCAACTTACCTGGAAGCAGGGTTGAATCTAGTGGATGCAGCCATTCGGGGGCTCTCGGTTCTGGTCCTGGCCCTGGATACACGTTCTCTCTGTGGTACCAGGTGATAGGGAAACCATCTCAGCTTTGGTTTCCTTCGTGAAATGTCATGAAATGAAGGTGACTCCTGCCCAGCTGCCTCCACAGATCTTGTGACAAGCAAATAGGATAACATTGGTGCTGGTGTTGATGCTGGCAGCTCCATTTAACCAGGAGCTCACATGTCTTATTTTAAATGTAGAAGCCTGTATAAACTATAGGGACACTGGCGTGTATTATTTTAAACATAGAAACATAAGGCAAGGCAGATACTATCTCCATTTCACAGATGAGAAACCCAAAACTCAAACAGGCTAAGTCACTTTCTCAAGGCCAATTAGTTGCTCAGGGGAGGAACTGGCATTTTAATTCTGTTATGAACAATTTTCTAAAGCCCTGGCTATATGTACCGTACAGCACAGCCTCTTTCCCAAAAGTGTTTTGAAAAACGATGAAGCAAAATGTCAAATCAGTTGGCTCATTGCCCGTAGCACAATGGTTGGGGTGCCGGCCACATGCACCGGGGCTGGTGGGTTCGAGCCCAGCCCAGGCCTGCTAATCAACCATGACAACTACAAAAAAAAAAAAAAATGGTCAGATGTTGTGGCGGTTTCCTGTAGTCCCAGCTACTTGGGAGGCTGAAGCAGGAGCATTGCTTGAGCCCACGAGTTCAAGGTTGCTGTGAGCTATGACGCCATGGCACGCTACCGAAGGGGACATAGTGAGACTCTGTCTCAAAAAATAATAATAATAAAATCAATGAACAATAATACCTTTTCCCTCTAAGATAGTGATGTTATGAAGATAAATATTAACATACACATAAAGCACCCTGAGTGTCTTAAAATATAGCATATAAAAATTAAAAGTATTCAAACTACTATGGTTCTGTAGACTTCATTAAGAATAGTGATTTGTCTCTATAAACCACAGAAACAAATTTCGCTGAAACCTACTGCAAATTCTGAAACCACGGTACATTTTAAATATTTAAAATATTCCACTAGCTATTATTTTGTTTCAAGAGAGAAGTTTATTACAGCTTGAGCATAGGCTCTCTCTTATTTCCTTTTACTAATGTATCTAATTTCATCAAATGAGTCAAAACCTTCTGCAATTACTATCCATAAGAACAAAGGAATTCCTAGAATAAAACAAAGAACTATAAACTTTATTAACAATGAACGTGTAACATCTTCTAGATGCCTATGTGTTTGGTCTTTCCTTTCTTTGTCTTCTATGCTCCCCCTACCCCACTGCCCTCCTCATGGCCCACAAAACACACACAGGTCCTGGGGGCTGGTCCTGTTCTCCCTCATCTGGATGTTACCAAGGAGGGCTGAAGACGATGCCTTTTTCCTGGAGCCTCCCTCAGAGCTCCCGCCCTCACCCAAGGAGAGCTGAGAGAAGACTGAGCGCTGGCTTCCTCCCCTTCGTCTTTCATCTTCCTCCTTCTCGCTTGCCACTCTTCTGTCAGGAGCCTGGGCCTTGGCGATGGGATGCTTAGGAAGGGACCTCAAGGCCATGGCTTTTCTCTGTGGCCTTCCCCTCTGGGACTCTGACAGGTGTAGCAGGTGTAGCTGCTTCAGGCCACATCTACAAGGCATTCACAATGATTGACATCACTGTGGGGTCCCTGGCCTCTCACCTTCTGCCCCACCAACCTCCTATGCCCAACTGGCCCTTGGGGCAGGGTCTTTCCTTAGTCCAGGACTGTGTAACTGGCCACAGGGGGGACTCAAACTGAAACTGAGCAGAAACTAATTGGGGTTTGGGTATCTTTGCTATGGAATCTTCATCAGAACTTTAGGTGAAGGGGAGACAAACAGGACGAAGCCCACTCAGGCCTGCGTGTGCCTGATACCCTGGGATGAAACTTTGAACTGTGGGGTCAGGGAAGACATAGGAGAAGTTGGGAGAAGACAGGAGGGAAGGAAGGAGGGAGGCACGTCAGGCACGTCCTGTGTGCAGTCAGCCCGCTGACTCCTAGGGATACAGAAGTGGGCAGCTTACCTGGAAGCAGGGTTTCCATTGCCATAGAGCTTGCTGTCTAGCAGAGAAAAGAGACATTAAAATAAAGTTAAATTGAGTGGTATATAAAGTGCTGCAAAAGACATGTGTTAGGGTGTGAGGAGAACTTTTTGTGGGGATGCTAACCTAAATCTGAGGGGAGGAGGGCCAGGAAACGGAAGATGGTGCTGACAGCTAACGACCAACTTGCATTTAGCAAGAATGAGAAGACAAGGGGGACGGGGCCAGGATGAGGAGAGCTCTAGGCAGAGGGGAGGGCAGGTGTGCTGATCTGGGAAACAGAAAGAAGGCTCGCAGGGCCTACTGGGATAATAAGCTGAGGGTGTTGGAAGGCACGCAGGGGTCACATCATTCAGGGCCTCGTGGCATCTCCACGGATGTTTGTGAGAGGCCATTGAATGCTTTGAAACAGAGAAAGTGAACAGATTTGCAGGAGAGGCGCAACGTCTGCTAAGAAGTTGGAACACCTTCCCTGAATAACTCCCATATCTGCTCAGAATTAGGGACATGGAATTAAAGTCCTCAAAGAATTCCTCTCTTCCCTACTGTCTTCTTCTGGCATTGGCCCTCAACTATAATTTTGTTTAACTTCTTGGAGCTGTACCAAACCCCAGTCTAAAGACCGTATAATCTAGCCCGTTATATGCTAAGAGATTTGTTAACCTGCCCAGAGCAGAGACATAGTCCCTGCCCTCTGAGATCACACTCTAAGCTTCTCCTACTGATTCAAATAATGGGTAAGAATTGATGAGTGCGTGGGCTTTTATTTTTGATGTTCAGCAGAGAAACTATTTTAAAAATGTTTTGCTGAGAACATTGCTATATGATTATTATGATTTTTATTTTCCTGATAGAACAATAGTCAAAAGATCAAGCCAACCCACATGCTTGTTTATGGGATATCTCTCTTCTCCTTGCTCCCTAAGTCCATGACACATCATGATGCTGAATCTGGATCCTAATTCAACTCTGGTTAAAAACCACCATAGATACAGCACGTTATGAGTTAGGTGCTCCTTCCAGTAATTCTATGGAAGTGATTCCATAGAATCCATCTAGTGAGTCTATTTATCCTTTCAGCTCCAAAACTTTGTATTTTACTAAGTAAGAAATACTATGCAGGTACGAAGCATAGTTTTGGAGCCAAAAGGATAAATAATAAGATACCAGCCCTCGAGGGGCTTTAAGTCTGATACAGAGACTGCATATGTAGAGAGATAATTTTAATGTTAACTCAACACCATTTGATCAGGATAAAAGACTAGAAATAAATGTGTTACACACTGTCTATTCAGCTTTCTGTTTGTCCATCTACCCACTTTTTTTTTTTTTTTTTTTTTAGACAGAGCCTCAAGCTGTCGCCCTGGGTAGAGAGCTGTGGCATTACAGCTCACAGCAACCTCCAATTCCCAGGCTCAAGCGAGTCTCCTGCCTCCGCCTCCCAAGTAGCTGGGACTGCAGGCGCCTGCCACAACGCCCGGCCATTTTTGTTTTAGTTGCAACCATCATTGTTGTTTGGCGGGCCCAGGCTGGATTCGAACCCGCCAGCTTAGGTGTACGTGGCTGGCGCCTTAGCCTGCTGAGCCACAGGCGCCAGCCATCTACCCATTTTTTATTGAGTGCTTTCCATGTACAAGGACTGGTGAGCAGCACGAGGAGCAGGAATAGAATGAGATGAAAATGAGATGGAAGTTCCCTGGGAACCTGGTTTCATTTTTCTCTAACGCAGCAGTGCTGACACGCTAGATGCTGGTGGAAGTAGCCCTTGAACCCTTTCTGCCACTTCTTTCGATCAAGCTTTGACGATAAGAATGAGAAACAAACAGTTGATTTCATTTTATTTTTGTGTTGCTTGTCTTTTTCTCTTCAAGATAGCAAAGCCTAGAGGTAGGCAAGCCAGCTGAGGCTATTTATAAAATGTCCATGTCGGTTTGTATATCACTGCTGGTCAACATCCATCAGACTCCAAAGTCTGTGGCTGAACAATGTAAAATCAGGCGCCAGTTTTAGAGGGAAACTACCTTTTCAGTTTACTAATGCCTTTTTTATCCTTAGCTCGCACAAGGAAGTTTGAAATCAGAAGTTTGATTTTGTGCTGTGTATAGCTACAGCAAATAGATTAGTGTTAGTTGTAAATAAATGATTGTCATGGGTCTTTGGAAAAGGATTTATTATTGTGGCCACAGTAATGGAGTGGTCCTTCGGGGTGTCTATTATGTTACTTCTTGCTGCAGTTTATGACTTACTTTCTGTATGGGGGTCCGTAATTGAATCCAGGAAAGCTATTCTTTTTCATGGGAAGAGGTCAGTTTGGTTTCAAGTTTCAGAAAGCATTGCCCCAATTTTTTAGCCTTCTTTACATTTATATGTGTTTTCTATGTAATGGTCTAGAAATGGTCTCCTTTTTTCTTTTTTTAGTTTTTGAGACAGAGTCTCACTTTGTTGATAGAGTACAGTGGCATCATCATAGCTCATTGCAATCTCCAACTCCTGGGCTCAAGCAATCCTCCTGCTTCAGCCTCCTAAATAGCTAGGACTATAGTCATGCACCACAATGACCAACTAATTTTCTATTTTTAATAGACACAGAATTTTGCTCTTGTTCAGGCTGGTCTTGAACTCTTGACCTCAAGCAATTCTCCCACCTTGGCTTCCCGGAGTGCTAAGATTACAGATGTAAGCCACCACACCTAGCCAAAGGGCTCCTTAATTCAGTACCTGGCCCTTGTAGTGATGCCAAGTTAGGAGGCAAAGAGGAGAAGAATGGACAAGAGCTGGGACTACCTGGTTATTCAGCACTGCTGGCTTAATTAATAGCTGATGGTCAGTGCTAATCACTGCAGTGAACATTTTAATGTGTTTTTATATTTAATTCTTGCAACACCTTATGAAGTAGATACCATCGTTATCACCACTTGACGAGGAAACTAGGACAAAAGTGGCTCAGTAATTTTCCCCTATCATTCTGCTAGTAGTTGACGGAGTCAGGATTCACATGAGGTTGTCTGATTCCGGAGCCCAGATTCTTAACCATGATGTACTGCCCGCCTAACTTGTATGTCCCAGTGGCTGCCTGCTCTGGATATATATATATTTTTTAATTCCTGATGCATCTTAACTAAGAAAGGTAAAAGTATGTATCTGTCGGTATGTTGCAATCTATCCACAGGAATATGAAACTTACTACTTGGTTTTAATTACTGATAAAATGTATTGTACTAAAGACAATTAAAAGGACAGCATATTATTGAATTTTCTTTATCATTTTGATCTTGAAGTCATTTTAGTCATATTGTCCATTTAACCCTTTAAAATAGGATAGAGTTACAACACAAGATAGTTTGGCAGGATGGAAGGAACAATGGATTTAGAATTACAGAGTTCTGTATTTGAAGTCTGATTCTGGCTCTATGAAACTGAGCAAGTTATTTCGCTTCTGAGCTTCGTTTTCCTCATTGGGAAATTAAAGATTCAGGATACTTATGTGTATTTTATGAGAATCAACTGATATGTTTGTAAAGCACTTTAAAGAGAGCTTTGCAGATAGTAGATTTTCAATAAATACACATAGTATCTATTACTATTCCTTAGTGCAGGTGTCCTCAAACTTTTTAAACAGGGGGCCAATTCACTGTCCCTCAGACCATTGGCAGGCCGGACTATAGTTTAAAAAAAAAACAAACAAACTATGAGGATAAGTAACTCTGAGGGAAAAAAAGAAAAAAAAAACTATGAACAAATTCCTATGCACACTGCACATATCTTATTTTTAAGTAAAAAACAAAACAAGAACAAATACAATTCCCACCAATGCATGTGGCCTGCGGGCTGTAGTTTGAGGACCCCTGCCTTAGGGGGTGAATTGATGAGGAAAGGGAGGCACAGAATGAGCATATGTGTTTCCTGAGTTACTCTAAGCCACACAGAAATTCTTGGTATAGTTAGGGCGAAGTTGATGCCCTTGCATTTATAGGCTGTTATTACTAGTACTGGATCACTAGGATAGTTACTAGTACTAGCTCCTAGGATATAGTAAATCTTAAGTGTCTCTATCCATTTGGGCCGCTACTACAAAAAAACCATAGACTAGGTGGCTTATAAACCACAGAAATTCATTTCTCAAGGCTCTGGAGGCTGAGAAGTCCATAATCAAGGCTGATCCAGTGTCTGGTAAGGACTCTTGTGTTGATTTATTAGAAAGCTGTCTGTGTCCTCACGTGGCAGAAGGGCTGAGGGAGCTCTCTGAGGTCTCTTTCATAAGGGCACTAATCCCATGTAAGAGCAGAGTCCTCATGACCTAATAAATTCCCAAAGATCCCATGTCCAAATACCATCACACTAGGGATTAGATTGCAACATATGGATTTGGTTGGGGGGGGGGGCATAAAGATATTCAGTCTATGTAGCAGGCTTTATGGTCTAGGAATCACTTCATATTTGATCTGTATTCAGAGCTCTTAGTTTATCTAAGATAGAAGTTTTAAAGTATAGTTGAATAATTACATTGACCTGATGATAATAAAATGGGTATAAGTTTATAAGATACAGTCATCAGTTGGGTATGAACAGTAACAATGCAAAGCTAATGTATGTGGTCTTCTTTTTCTCTCCCTACCTTTTTGTGAATTCTCATTCCAGGTCAGGTTACCTACTCCAAGAAATAGATCCATTTTTTTTTTTTTCCTATTTCCTTGCTTACTTCTCATGATTGTTGTGTGTGGTTTGTATTGATTTCTAATAATCTATCTGAGTCTTTCTCTTTGAGAAAACATAACACATTAATGTTTATTGTAATAAATGATTTGTTTACTTTTTTCTTTATTTTATTTTCCTACATATTAGGAAACAGTGTCATACTACTGTTTCTTTATTTTTCTTTTCCTTATTTTTTTCTGTACTGATTATTATCTTTTAAAATAGTTTCTTGTAATTATCTACCATGTTATTAAATTCTTGTGATGGAGACTACCTTTTTATCTTTTTCTTTTTATTCCCCTTCTTCCCATTCCTTGGCTTGTGAGCATGTGCGTACACACACTACTATATTTGATGCTGAGTTTATAGTAGATTTTTAATGCTGATGTGTAGCTGGCAGTCTGACAGTCAAACTCAATCAATTCCAGTGAGAGAGGGTGTGTTGTAGTGGAAAGCCCATCCCGAGCAAAATTGATTGAATCTTGGCACTGATCCTTATTGGTGGTATGACTATAGCAGCCGCTGCTTAACCTTCCTGAGTCTTAATTTAAAAAGAGATAGCAATACTGTCTTACAGGACTGTTGAAGAGATGAAGAGGAATTGCATACGTGAAAGTGTCTGGTACTTGAGTTGCTGCTGGTGCTTTTCCCTGTCTCTCTCCTTCCCATTCTTCCACTTCTCAGTAGAAGGAGTCATGGGGGCACCGTATGTACTTATCTATATTCAGGCCATGGGTGCAGTGGAGAAGGGAGCCTATTAAAATTCGATGGTGTTCCTGGGAGCTGCTGGGCTGGAGGGGTAATATGGAAGAGAAGAGAAAGAATAAGAAATAAGAATAAGAAGAAATTTTGCAGCTTGCGAAGAAGGTAGACACAGGCTTATGGTTTATGATCTGTCCATACGTGTGCCTGAAGTTGCATCAAAGAACATCTGCGTCTATATTTCATCTGTGTCCTCCATACCATATATTGTCCTAGGGAGAACTCTTGAATGCAGATAGCATGGCAGTTGTGTTTCCTTAGCAGCTCGCTCTCTTTATCAGATATTCTGCTGAAAGGATTCAAAGGCCTTTGCCTTCCTGGGAGAAACCTTAGCTTGTCTCTGTAAACGGCTCCAGAGTTGGGTTGCCCTGTCTTTCTGTAAATTGCTCCAAGGGAAGTCCCCTTTGCTTCTCCCCCGCTGATTAGGATCTCCAACCCCTGACCCCTGGCCAGAGTGGCTTTCTGTCTGCTGGGGACAATCAAACCCTAAGAATTTACTGGGGATAAACTCCCCCTGCCTGGATGGACATTTGAAAATGAATTTGTCATAGAAAGGACAGGGACTCAGCCCTTACATTACTCATGGTTCTGGCCTTCTCTTTGGGGGCCACACCCATTTCCTAGCAGGGCAAGCTGAGATGATCACCTCTGTGTTTATGTGAAAGGAGGGAGGAAGGATAGTGTATTTGATGATTTTTGAAAGGAATTCCCTCCTCTAAGTTTAATCACATGTTAACAACAAACAAAAATGTCAAGGGATTAGAAGAAGTGTAAGTTTTTCTTTTTGTTTTGTTTTTGAGTAAATACAAAAAAGACATTCCAGAAGGGGTAACTTCTCATACTACAATTTTTATTTACTCTTTTCTACCTCCTTGATGTTTTCTCTGAGAATGGTAAGTGACACCTTTTCCAACATCATCATGTTTATCGGTGGTGTCAGTGGCCTGTGTGATTAAAGGAAAAAGACCTTGAAGTCTGTCAGGAATACGAGGATCTGCTCCCCACCCTGCGTGTCTGCAGAGGGATGGAGGCCGGCCGCTTAGCGGCCCTGGCTGCAGTTTACCCACGTGTAGCCTGAAAGGTTTGGATGGATGAACTTTAGCAAGTATGGCCATGGTGTGATAAGTTAGTGTATAAGAGCATTTTCTGCCAGAGAAAGAGTCCGTATCTTTTATCAAGTGAGCCTGTGGCCCACATTTAAGGACCCCTCTGTTCAGTGATCGCTCAAGAACCTACAAGCTTGAGCATTTGTTTGAATTTTAGTATCTTTCCTGCTGTTCTGACTTTTCCTTTGTACCTGATGTCTTCATCCACCCTCAAGTAGAACTGGTCTCCCTGCCTCCTTCTGTCATCTCTCCCCTCATCTGGGTCATCATCATTCGCTGCGAGAGCAGTGGTCTCTTGTCATGTGTTTCAGTGTTTGAGTGAATAATTTATTTCTCCAGTTCTTCTTTTTTTTTTTTTGTAGTTTTTGGCCGGGGCTGGGTTTGAACCCGACACCTCCGACATATGGGGCCGGTGCCCCACTCCTGTGAGCCACAGGTGCCACCCTATTTCTCCAGTTCTTTCTCTTGGTCTAAAGGAACCTTTGGACAAGCTTTTTCCTTGTTGATGTGGCAGGTGATACTCTTTAGCTCTTCTGTACGGCCTCCCAGACTTCCATTTCCAGCTCTTTTCTTTCTTGCCCCAGTGCCCAGTGGCCCTGCTGTCTCATTGCTATCACCTGGGGCTCTTCACCCCAACCAGGCCTGTCTCATCTCAAAGCCTCTTGCTCTGTTTCTTTGCCTTGCTGTGGCCCTGCCTTGTTTATATCCTTCCTGCCTTTCACCAGTTTTTGCCATGATGTTCTGTCTTGTGGCAATAAGCTCAAGATCTGGCTTCTCAGGAGACAGTCAACCTGCTCTGTACCCACTTAGCTGTGATCTGCATCTCCCTCCATAAGCAGGCACTGTGTCCCTTCTGTGTTACTCTTGTTTCTTCATTGACATTGTTCTTCTTTTCCTGTTCTCTGGGTAACTTGGGTTTTCTCTTTTTTTTTTTTTTTTGAGACAGAATCTCACTTTCTCACCCTTAGTAGAATGCTGTGGCATAACAGCTCACAGCAACCCCAAACTCTTGGGCTCAAGTGATTTTCTTGCCTCAGCCTCCAGAGTAGCTGGGACTACAGGCGCCCACCACAGCATCCTGCTATTTTTAGAGATGGGGTCTCACTCTTGCTCAGGCTGGTCTCCATCCACCCGTCTTGGCCTCCCAAGTGCTGGGATTACAGGTGTGAGCCACCGTGCCTGGCCCCTGTAACTTTGATATTCTCAGACCCATGACAAGACCCCCAGTAAATGTGAGACGAGGGAGGGGAGGAAAACAAGGGTCTGTGCACACCTGCCCCTGGAGCTGTGTGGGGGGAGAGGGAGAGCACAGTGCAGTTTATGCCTTATCCTCCAGGCTCAGCCATACCCTGCCTAGGCCGGTTTCCCACTCCTGAGCCCACACCGCAGGAATAAAAATCTAGGCTGTGATCAAAGCTGAGGCCCAGATGCAGAGAGTGTGTAGGTGCTGAGGCTCCAGTAGAAAAAGGGGTGATGTAGAGTAGGGTCCTTTGAGCAGAACTCTGGGAGGCTGGTGGGTTTCCTCCCTTCCTTAGCCCACATTACTTTTCCAATTAATGAAATGGAAACTATTTTCTTTCTCTTTGTGTATTTGTTACTTGGTTTAAAATGAAGTATTAATACAGCCCATTGTTTGGGTGGCACAGATTCCTTTTTCTTCAATCAGTCTCTCTTCTTCCTTCTCCCCTTCCTGGAGCATTAGCAAAGGGTTTGGTCTTTGGTTTGGATGAATAATTGATTCAGAAGCTTTGTGAATGATTCATGGCCCATATGCTGGGGCCACCGGATGTGGCGTGTGTACATGTGACAGGAGCACTTCATGTGAAAGGTCAGAGGTGTCTCCCTGGCTCTGTGGAGGGGCTGTGCAGACCACCCCCCAGGGATGGAGCAGGGTGCACATCATCTTTCCCCCATGTTCCCTTCGGGGGAGAGGGTTGGAGCTTCTTCCAGATAAACAAAGTTTTCTATGGGCATATGCTTTTCAGTCCTTCTAGACCAGGGGTTCTGGTTTTGGTCAAATTAATCAATGAATTAGGGTTTTCCTTTTGAAGCCAACATCCACTCTCCCCAAGATAGATGGTTGATTTGATGTGAAAGCATTTGAGGAACGGAGATACCTTCTTGCTGTCCTTCCTTTGTGCTACAGCATTTTAAGCCTTGCCAGACAGGAGACATTTTTTCCTTTGGATCTTAGCCTAGATTTTCCCTGCTCTTACAAAAATCATCTCCTTGTGTTCCATCCTCCTTCACTGGAAATGGAGAGCACCTGGTTACCAGACATGTTCCACATCTTCCTTGTCTTTGAAGACGGCACATACTTGTGTGCATGACACATGCCCAGTTGTGAATTCCCTATCAATAAACCCTGCCAATATTATTCATTATATTGGGAAAAGTTGAGATGCCTTAATATGTCCTGATTTCTGGAAGCTGGCTAAGGAAAATAAGTTTGTTATATTAAATCCTAAACACTAAATTCATTGCCTCTTAGGCAGTCAGACTCTGTATTTTATCATAGAAGGTAGGACAGACAGTGAGTGAGGAAAACTCAAGACTCTGATGAAGACATGGCAGTTTGGTTACTAATCACTTGGTTTTTTTTTTTTTAAGGTTATAAAAATATTCCCTTGTATTTTGTATTATAATTTTAAAGTTATGCTTGTAATATTTTTGTCTTTCACCCATATAGAATTTGTGTGCATGTATTGTGTAAGTTATGATTATACGTATATGTTTTCCCATAGCATTCCACATCCATTTAGTGAATGGTACATCTTTTGTCCACTTACGTGTAATCCAACTTCTATTCGTATGCCAAGTTCCTATATATTAGTGATCGGTTTTGAGGTTCTGTGTTCTATCCTATTGTCTATTAGTAATGACTATATTTTTAGAATGCCTTTTGGTAATAGGCAGTGCTAATCTTCCCCTCCCTATTTAAAGTAGGCTAGTCTTAGGCCTTATGGTTTCCTATGAATTTAGAATTAAGTCATCAAAATCTTCAGATTTTGCTCAGAAATGCAATGGATTGACTGACTCTTTTGGGGAGAATCAACATTTTCACAATGTTGAGTCTTATCGGTATCTTTCCACATCTTCATCAGTCTTGAATTTTACTCAAGTACTTATTCTTAGGTCCTATTTGGAGATGTTTCCATTTAGGACTTGCACATCTTTTGTTACGTTTTTTCCCTGTATATCTTATAATTTTATTGCTCTTGTGAATAAATGAATGTCTTTCCATTTCTAATAGAATGTTGCTAACTTATAGAAATGTTACCACCATTTTTATTTGTTGATCATATATCCAGTTATGACAGAAAATTCTCATTAATTAAAGTTATTTTTTAGTAGATTCTCTTAGGTTGTGTAGAAAATTGTATCAGCTACAAACAACCCTTCTTGTATTTCTTTCATTCTAATTCACCTACTATATATTTATCTTATCTTATTGCACTAGCCAGAACTTCAAGGACCATGTTGAATAGTGGCAGGAGTAGAAGCCTGTCTTGTCTTGTTGCATGTTTAAGGCTTCACCATTAAGACACGTGGTCTTTATAGTCTTATAGTGACCAGCCTTAAAAAGGAAGTAAATAATAACTGTTAAATTAATTTTAATAATTTACTCAATATTTTCATCTAATTCATGAATTCAAAGGTTTTGGAAGTTCATTCAGTAGAATATTAAACGTTAAAAATACTGTGAATGCTATTAAAAGGCCATTAAAAACTTGAGCATTAACAATACACTTCTTTGTTTTTGGAGTGATAATATGCATACAATTTGATGGAACATGAAGTTATTGTATAAACAATATTTTTCCTAAGTTTAAAAAAACCATAGTATAGAAACCTATGGAACGAATTGTGATGAACCATGATTCATACAGTCAAAGAAGCTGTGGTGTTCTACAGGTTGAAATAGAGGCCATAGGTAAATAGAACCAGGAAAGAAAAGGAATGACAAAGAAAACCCAGAAAGTCTGTCAAAAAGCAAGAAAGGAGATAAAAGAAACAATTGTAAAGTAAAGCAAACAGAACATATTAAAGAAAAATTAAGCCTTAACTTAATAGCAGTTGAACAAAGGTAAATAGATTAAACTTATTTTTGAAAAGACAAAGACCTATTATTTTATTTAATTTTTTAATCCAATGTTTAAATAACTAAGCTAAGTAAAATTACATTGAAAAATTGAAAATAGAGGAAGTGGTAAAAGATATGCTAGACAAATCCAACCAAAAGAAAGTGAATATAGCATTTTTTTCTAAAAAAAGATCAAGATGAAAACATTAAAGGGGTTGAGGATAATGATTTCGTTCTGATAAAAAGAAAATTATTCGTGGATATTTAAAAGTCATGCATCATCAGAATAAATGTCTATTAAAAATTTAAGGATAACCAGTAGGTAAATATGATACACGCCCGCCCACCCCCACACATATTTAATTATCATTAAATTTTTAACCCAATGTACTTTTCTCTTTTCTCCTTGTGCTGATGATTTATCTAATGCCAACGTGATTATTCCTTTCCAGAAAACTTTTGTTTTTCTCTCTATAGAAACATTGGCATTTCCCCCCATTTTTGGTGCTCTGAAATTTCGCTAATATGTGTCTTATGTGATGGTTTTTATTTATTTTTATTTTTTATGGCATTTGGGAGGGGGGCTTTTGAATCCAAAGACTTGTATTTTTATTCAGTGCTGGGAAGTACTTTTGAATTATTTCTCTTTCAGTTGGAATTTCTCCCTTTCTCCACTTTTTTTTAAATTGCTTTCTCTCCATTTTATCTATTCTTTATTTCTGGCATTTGTTTTAAATGATGTTGGAAATTCTCTGTATATGCTCTGTTTTTAACTTTTTCTTTGCACCTGTCATCTCTTTCTTGTTCTGCATTGATTTCAAGGAACATCGCTCTATTTGCCTTTCAGTCTATTTAATCATTTCTGAAATTTCAGTTATTGAAATTTCCATTTGCACTATTTCTAGGTAATTTATCTATTTATTTATTTATTTGCAGTTTTTGGCCGGGGCCGGGTTTGAACCCGTCACCTCCGGTATATGGGGCCGACCCCTTACTCCTTTGAGCCACAGGCGCTGCCTATAGGTAAATTTTTTTTTTTTTAATGCTTGCAATCTTCTCACACTTTTCTCTAAGCTAATAATGATATATTTTCCTATTTACTGAGGCTGTCCGTTTTCTCTGTGGTATTAGAGTTCTTCGGTGTTTGGTGATTCTTGATTGGAAAGTCATCCTCTGTTTGCCGTATCTGTGCACCTGCTTACAGGGAGAAAGGCCATGAGGAGTGGACATGGTGACATCTGCAAGTGGCCAGGCACCTGGGGGTGGGAACTTCCTCTTCCTCTCAAAAGGCGCTGCCCCATCCTCACCCAGCTTTCCAACCCACCTCTATCTGTTGGCAGATTTTCCTTTATTGCTGCCTGGTGCAAGGAAATAAGGAAGGGGAAGGAGGTTAAGGGAGAGGGAGTTAAAGTGCTTACATGACAGTCTGTACCCAAACTGCCACCCTGTTGGTTACCCCTAGCCTGTCAGAGCCCATGTGCAGACAGGAGCATTCCTGGCGACGTGCCTGCCTTTAGAGCAATCACGTCCTCTTCTGGGGACTGCAGACTGTGGTTTCTTTAAAAGAAATCTGATTGCATCCACTTTCTGTCCAGAGGGGATTTATTACAATGTCTGGTTTGGTCTACGGAGGATTTGTTTCCCTTTTTTGCTTTCCGGTGTGCTTCTAGTATGTACATGTGTGTATATAAATTGATTTCTAGGAATTTAGTGGAAGGAGAACAAGGTCACAGGAGGTGCTCAGTTGGCCTGTGTGAAGGAAAAGGCGGGGCTTCTACTTCTTCTGAGCTCCCTGAGCCTCGGTTTACTCATATTTAAAATGAGCCGATGATGACAATGATCATGAAGAGTAAAGGTGATGGTGAGACTGAGCTAATGTTTGAAAGTATATGTTAGGCACTGTTCTAAGTATTTTAAATGTGTGAACTCTCTAATTCTTCAACAACAACCCTATGATGTCTATTCTATTATTG
Source organism: Arctocebus calabarensis (assembly GCA_963573935.1). Classification (NCBI taxonomy): domain Eukaryota; kingdom Metazoa; phylum Chordata; class Mammalia; order Primates; family Lorisidae; genus Arctocebus; species Arctocebus calabarensis. The sequence goes on from CAUYON010169287.1 coordinate 56,337, forward strand.
TAGCCATTTTATAGATGAGGAAACTGGAGTCCAGAGGGACTGAATACTTTACCCAGAAAAGGCTGGGTACTGTGGCTCATGCCTGTGATCTTAGCACTTTCTGAGGCCAGGGAGGGAGGATTGCTTGAAATCAGGAATTGGATACCAGCCTGGGCAACATAGGCCCCATACCTATAAAAAGTGGAAAAATTAGCTGGACAAGGTGGTGTGCACCTGTAGTCCTAGCTACTCAGGAGGCTGAGGCAGGACGATTGCCTGAATCTAGTAGTGTTGGGTTGCAGGGAGCTATGATTGCACCACTGCATTCTAGCCTGGGAAAGACCCTGTCACTTAAAAACAAAAAAAATTTACCCAGTTAAGGGCCTACTTACTTCATAGGATTAGTCTGCAGGTTATTGAGTTAACACATTCAAAGCGTGGTGCCCAAAATACACATTAAAACTACAAAAAGAATGGCAGCTATTTTTTTTCTCAGAGCCAACAGAGCTGACTGATAACAGGCACTAACAAATGTGTTGATTGAATGCAAAGTCACTGACATGCTATATTCCACTCAGTCTGCAGAAGGTTTTATAGAAGTAGTTGGACAAGAAGCTCTGTCTTAGTGTTTTCTTACGTAATAAAAAAAAAAAAAAAAACTGTGGGTTTCTAGAAATTGATTCCTACCCTGCCAGCTCAACATATTATATTCTTATGTATTACATTCTTCGTGTTTGAAGCCATTTTAACTGTTTCTACTTTGTCATGCGATATGATTGCAAATAAATTAGTTAATAAGGTTTTAAAAATCAGTTGCTTTAAATCCCTCATGTTCAGAAGTACTGGAACACACGTTAACTTCTGCTTTAAGTGAACTTAAAATCTATTCCAGTATGCGTGTACAGTATGTGCACACTTAGATATACTGCCCTGCATTTGGAGGCACTGTATTGAAAACGTGCCCAGCACAATTCCAGGCACAGAGCAGGTGTTCAATAAAGTACTGGTGAGAACATGGATGGAACTGGAGACTTAGAATCTCCAGACAAATACCTCACGTTCTCACTTGTAAGTGGGAGCTAAATAATATGTATAAGATATGTGGACATAAAGTACGGAACAATACACATTGGAGAAAGGAAAGTGTGGAAGGGGGTTGGACTTAATGGGTACAATGCACATTATTTGGATGATGGTTATACCAAAAGCCCAGCAATACAACTGTACTGCCTTTGTACCCCTTCAACTCATACAAATAAATTTTTTTTAAAAGTACTGCTTAAACTCACGCAAATGAAGACTAGAATACTGCTGAGTAAATGGAATCTTTTTCTTGTGTTATATGTAAATGTGCATGTATATGTAAATTAGAATGCAAATCTCTGCCTTCCTGGGATCCACAGTCACATAGAAGAGACAGACTTTGAAGAGGCAGCTGGAATACATCACTACAGTAATGCTCTATTGAATGTATCCTGGGAGCTTGGAGGAGGGAGTAGGTGCTCTGGTTAGGAGAAAAGGGAAGTCCAAGAGGAGCTGATGCATATTGAAGCTGAATGTTGGAGGTTGGTAGGGGTTTGCCGGGAGAATGTGGGAAGGGCATTCAATCAGAGAAAGTGGAAGATAGCAGCTCATAGAAAGTAAACTGAGTAACAACAAAGTCTTAAGAGTCTACAAAGTGACAATCTGTTCAATGATAATAGTGTTAATCTGAAAAGACTTCTGTTGCATTTTGAAAAAGATCCTACAGAAGATGAGAGGCACAGATTACAAAATGCGATATGATTATGCATTTCCTTGCTCAAAGGCTTTCAGTGATTTGCTGTTTTCTGCAGCCAAGTGCAAGGTCCCTCCTGACCCGACCACATGCTCCCTGCCCTCCAGCTGTCCCAGACTACTTGCAGTTCCTTGAATTTCATGCCTCTTTCCTTTTGAACATGCTCTTTGGCCTGCTGGTACCCCATCCTTGCATCCCTCTGGTGGATATCTATTCAGCTAAGTGACTATTCCCTGGCCGCGCCTTCTGCCCGTCCCCCTCCCTATGCCATTCCTCTCTGGCCCAGTTTACTCCCAGGTTGACACCAGCATCTCCAGCACCATGTAGGTGATGGCCGAGGGCTTGCTGGCAGGGCTTATATTTTATTCTGTTTGAACTTGTGTGCCAAGTACTTAGCAGTCAGTCAGCAAATATTACTGAGTGAACGGATGAATGACTGAGCAAGCTAATGAATAAATTAATGAATGGAAATATGAAAGGGGGTAGAATTTAGGAAGGCAGGCAAAATATTTCAAGGATGTTCTTGAGGCCATTGAAGGAATACTATGTTGGTCTAATGAGAGGAAGACTCTCTCATTCCCAGTCTCCTTTCCCCTTCTCTACTGGTCCCTTTAACCTCACTAATGCCGCATGTGACTTCTTAATCCCATGTGTTCTACCATGTCTGGGTCCCACGAAAGCCTTCCTTGAGCTCAGTAAAAGCAGCATGAAAAAACTGATAACCTTTTTTTTAGTTAATAGAAATCCTTCCTCAGAGCAATAACCTCTGAATATTCTATATACAACTATTACATTACTTAATGGATAAGACTCCTGTTAAAATTCATCTTTTCTCTGCAGAAGACAGATCGAGAGTCTGCCCTTTGCTTTCAGGAGCCACACGTAAAAGTGCTGTACAGTGAAGCTGTGTTATTTGACTTAAGGTCTTATGTTAAAATAGGACAAAGGTGAAATTAGAAACCAGGATGCCTGATTTCAGGTCCCCAGTCTTAAAACAAATAAACATATTTTCTGCCGGGCATGGGGACACATGCCTATATAATCCCTAATCCTTAATGTGAATTTAGGAGGCGAAGGTCAGAGTATCCCTTGAGCCCAGGAGTTCCAGACCAGCCGGGCAACATAGCCCGTGTTTCTTTAAAAAACAATAAAATATTTTCTATTCAGTTCCTGTTTGGTCTCTATCCTTCTTGTCATCACTCTCAGATGCTCAACAAACACCTGTGACCTGGGTGTGACGCCCTGTTGTGTGCTGGTGACATGATGCACAGTTAGAGCCTTCACATTGTTTATAGCGAGGGAGTTGGAGGGTTCTTCACAGAATCCATGTTACTGTAAACACATTTCCTGGAAACCTTGTGGGGTTGATCGGAATTGGATATATACACACAATAAACATCGGGGGGCTTACATTGGGTGCCTCATCATAGGGGTATTTCTGTGTTCTTATCTCCTAAACTAGGGTGTAAGGCTGGTTCCCCCATATTTTCCACTGTTGTTTCTATGCTCTGTGGCAAAATGGTACATTATGCAGTTCTTTTAGTTGAGGTGTTGGTTTTTTTTTTTTTTAAGACAGGCTCTCACTTTGTTGCCCAGGCAATCGTTGCCCTCTACAACCTCATCCTGGACTCAAACTATTCTCCTGCTTCAGTCTCCTGATGGGCTAGGATCACAGGCCTGAGCTGCTATGCCTGGCCAGTGTATTGTTCTTACGTGGAAGCTCACACTACGTGTGTGCCTGGCCTGTAGTAGTCATTCAGTCATATTTGACAAATATTGAACAAACTAAAACATTAATGAATGAGTAGCTCATATGGAAGGGGAAGAATTAGAAAGACGAGTGATGGGGTTCAGGGTATGCTACCCCCAAACGTGGCCTTCTGAACATTTGAAGGTGGAGGAATTTGAGAAACAGCAGGTGCAGGAAAGACTTTCTGACCTTCCGCTGAGTAGGTCATAAAGCTCTTGGGTGAGAGATGCCCTTCCTGTCCCTGGAGGAGAGGAGTATCTTTATCTCTGAAGATGGGAGGATGCCGAGAGGGATCTGTGCAACAGGACTTTCTAAGTGTGCCCAGGTTTATTCCTCTTAGCTCTTACCCTTATTTTCCCATAACTTTTCACAGTTCATCAAACCTATGATAAAAACATTCAAGTTCAACTGTTGCCCAGGGTTTTGATTTCCTTGTGAAGGCGCCCATGTCAAATAAAGTGTATATAGGTTGCGTATCCTTAATGTGAAAATCTGAAACCCATAAATGCTCCAACACCTAAAACTTTTTTGAGTGCTGACAAGGTGGTCAAAGAAAATGCTCACTGGAGTCTTTCGTATTTGGGATGTTTTAGATGAGGTGTGCTCAAGCAGTAAATATTACAATGCATATATTCCAATTTTCCTCCCCCTAGTTTGAAACACTTTTAGTTCTAAGCATTTCATGTAAGGGATACTTACCCTGGTAAAAGACATTTGTATGTTTTTCTCTTACTAACCTGTCATCTGTTTTAGGACCCCAGCTAAAACAGTCATGTACCATGTACAATGGTTTGGAAAATGTGGCATACTCAGTTTCTTTCTTGGAGATACACATTGATCACGAGTGTTTTATAGCATCTGAAAAGTCCTAAGTAAAGGACTTCTTTTCTGTTTTGCCCAAATTCACTTTACCAAGGGGTTTCTTTATCAAGTATCACTTGATAAAATACGTGGCAACACTCTATAAGAAACACTGTTCCATAGCACTGACTGGAAGGGTAAAAAGAAGAGATTTGTTTCATTTCCCTGGATAAAACATTTCAAGAATGTTCTTAAGGTCTTAAGGGATCCTAAGATTCAACAGATTTGGGGGGCAAAAATGTATTTTTCATTTTTAAAAAAGTTGAGGCTTTAGACCTAACTTTCTGTTGGCATAATAATAGCAATTAAAGATACACCTACAAAAAAGGTAGGGGGAGTTTCTAAGGAGCAGGATTTTAGAAGCTGGAATTACTAGGCGTTATGAGTCTCCCATTTGGATAGGTGGACAGTGAAATGAAGGGAAGAGCGTGATTTATAGTGTAATGGTAGCAGGATTGTTGAGAGCACAAACAGAAGTAAATTGATGCTCATCTCCCAGATTAGCTAAGAACAGCCTAATTAGCTAATGAACAGTTCCAACCCTGTGTTCTGAAAAGTACTGTTTCTGGGTAAGCCGTGGTGCTCAGTAGCAGCTGCGAGAGAGCACGGACATGCTCACAGCAAGCAGGGGAGCACAGGACATGCTAAGTTCTTCCCTGCAGAGGCTGGTCCTTCTGAGTTACCCATTCCTAATGGGGTATCACAGGGCTTGTTTGGTCAATGTAACAGAGAAGCAGCTGGGCACAGTGGCATTGACTCTGGAACCAGACTGCCTGGTTCATGTCACACCTGTCACTTACTAGCAGAGCCATCCTTGCCTCCTGGTCTTTATGGCCTCATGTAGACCGTCGCCTGTTGTATGAGCTTTGGTCTGTTCTCTTGGTGACACAGCAGAAGTGAGGATGTGACTTTTGAGGCTATGTCCTAACAGACATTGCCACGTTTCCCTTTCCTTTGTGGATTGCTTACTCAGGCAACCCTATGAAAGGTCATAGGGACTTCTATCAAAGCCACATGAGTGAGCTGTCACACTTTCAGATAACTGCAGCCCCAGCTCACATCTCGTCTGCAGTCTTGGTTGACTTGGCTGCAACCTCACGAGAGATCCTGAGCAAAAACCCGGCAAAGCCACTCTCAGGTTCCTGACCTACTGTGTGAGATGGTATGTGCTAATTGTTATTTTAAGCCACTACGTTTTGCTCTGCAGCAAAAGATAACTAAAGGTATAGACTTTGTAAAGAACGAATCTTAAGAATATTGTTAACAACAGAGGTAATTTTATAAAGAATATAGTGGCATATCCTTTTAATTTCTTGATTATTTCCCAAAGTAACATCTGTGTATCACCGGTCCTCCATGATTATCCATGTCCAATGGTTTGGGAAATGTGGCATACCCGGTTTCTTTCTTAGAGATACACGTTGATCACGAGTGTTTTACAGAATCTGAAAAGTCCTAAGTAAAGGACTTCTTTTTTGTTTTGCCCAAATTCACTTTACCAAGGGGTTTCTTCATCAAGTACCACTTGATAAAACACGGGGCAACACTCTATAAGAAACACTGCTCCATAGCACTGACTCTTAGAGTTAAGCCTATATCAGAATCACCTGGAGGGCTTGCTGAAGCACAGACTGCTGGGCCTCACTCCCCGAATTTCTGGTTCAAGTGATCTGGGGTAGGGCTTGAGAATCTGTATTTCTAATGAGACCCCTGCAAATGCTGATGGGGTGTGGGTGGGAAAGGGACCATGCTTTGGAGAATCACTTTTCACTAGGGTTCCAGGCTCTTTGGTTAAAGAATGAATTTGCAAATATTCAATAAACAAAGATGCTCAACATTGGTGGAATAAATGAATGAATGGACTGAATGAATGTTCCTATCCTCCTCAGTCCCTAACCCCAGTCCCCCAGGTGATAGTATTTGGAGATAGGGTCTTTTGGAGGTAATTAGGTCGTGAGGGTGGAGCCTTCATGGTGAGGTTGGTTAGTGACCTTTTAAGAAGAGAAGCAAGAGTGCTCACTTCCTCTCTCTCTTGCCACACAGCAAGAAGAGGGTCCCTGCAAACCAGGAAGAAGGCCCTCACTAGGAACCTAATTGGCCAGTATTTTGATCTTGGATTTCTAGCTTTCAGATCTTTGAAAAATAAATGTCTGTTGTTTCAGCCACCCAAATCTATAGTATTTGTTATAGCAGCCAGCACTGGCTAAGGGAACATCATTAGATATTAGGAAATGCAGATAAAAACCACAATGGGATACCACCTCACCCCCATTAGAATGGTTATCATTAGAAAGATAACAATAACAAGTGTTGGGTAGGAATGTGGAGAAATCGGGACCCTGAAACATTGCTGGCGGGAATATAAAATGGTGAAGCCTCTTTTGAAAAAGTTTATCAGTTCCTCAAAATGTTAAACATAGAGATACAGTATGATCCAGCAATTTCTCTTCCAGATACATTCTTAAGAGAAACGAAAGCATACACTCATACAAAAATGTGTGCACTGATACCCATAGCGGCGTCATTCATACTAGTCAAAAATGGTAGCTGCCTAAGTGCCTGTCAGCTGTTGAATGGCAAACAAAACGTGGCCTATCATACAATGGGGTGCTCTTTGACAGTGCAAAGGCGTGAGGTACTGATACCTGCTATGATGCGGATGAACCTTGACAACATTATGTTAAGTAAAAGAAGTTCTTCACAATGGGCCACATATCATATGATTTCACTTACGTGGAGATGTTCAGAATCGGCAAATTCCTAGAGAAACTAGAATACTGAAGCCTGGGGGAGGTAGGGTAGGGAGTCACGAGTGATGGATTTGGGGGTTTCTTTTTGGAGTTTTAAAATGTCCTGATATTAGACAGTGGTAATGGTTGCACAGCTCTGAATATCCAAAACCCCATTGGATTGTACCCTTTAGAAGGGTATATTCTGTGGTTGTAAATTGTAACTTAATAAAGCTGTGATAAGAATGCATATAGCTCCTAAATTAGGATAGCAACAAAAATCATAGTATGCATTGTCACTCCATTGTAAATCTGTAAGGTACCAGAACCATGCAGCAAATGGTGGCAGTGGTGGGGTGGTGCAGACAGAAAAGTTTGGGTACAGTCAGCCCTTTAGCACTCTTCTCTCCCTCCATCTCTCCTGTGAAGATAATAAATGTTTACTGGTGTTTTATTGTGGATCTGTGTGAGCTGTGGAAGTAATGGGGGAGCAGCAGGCTGACCCCGGACAGTGGGAGTAATTGGAAAGATTACGAAGCCTGATTCAGATATGTTATTCACACGGGGCAGCAGATGACAGATAGCAGTTGGAGGGGTCACCCTTCCCAGGGTTCACCTGTTTGTTTTGGTCCTTGTGGTTGTTTGTTTTGCATTATAAGAGGGCTTGAGCTCCTAAGCTAGCATAGTGGCTCTCAAAGCTTTAGTGTACATCAGAATTATCTGGGGTGCTTGTAGAAAGTGAAAAATTTTGGCCCTACCCCCGGCGGGTCAGGGATCTGCATGGTTAGCAAGCACTCAGATAATTCTGAGTGCAGGTGGTTCATGGACCACTTTGAAAACATCTGAGCTAGAAAAAAACGTCTAACCATGTTGGGAAAGCACATAAATATGCATGAGGCTGATCTAATCAACTCCAGGACAGTACTTACTCTAGAAGGAGGGGACGTAAACAGATTGGGGTGGAGTCTTGCCTGGAGCTGAAATGTGCAGGTCTTTAAAGAGAAAAAGATTTTCAAACAAATATCAGAAAATGTAAATCGCTGTTAAACATAGAACTATATACATTGTGTCTTTTACAGTACTTTTAAGAATTTGAAATGTTTCATTTTAAGAAGTGTATAAAAATGTTGTGTAATCTTTGGGGTTTTAGCCGTTAGGGTCCTTTCAGGGGCTCAGCATGGTCAGGAGGAAGAGCATCCCAGTGGCTGGGCTCTATGTTCCTTGACGATGGTTTGAAGGTTCTGCCCTCAACTTGGAAGAGCCCTGGAGGGGGAAGCCTCCTCCTCTCACAGGCTTCTGCCTGATCCTGACTCCTGACTGTATACAGGCTGCTCATCAGGGCAGGATGGAAAAACTCAAGAAAATATTAATGTTATTTTTCTGTTTATCTTGTTCCCACTCTTGATAAGTACTTGATACTTCCTTTAGAAATATTCTAATATTTTCAATAATAATATCATTAGGAGAACCCAGCAGTAACACCAAAAAAAAAGAAAGAAGAAGCCCTAGGGTTGAATTCCTCTTAGAGAACAGGAAAGAGGGGGACAAGGAAAGCTCTGCCTGCCTGCTTTGCCCTGGGAAGGAGGCTTCTGCTCAGGAAGTTTGGGTGGATTCCATATTTGGATCACAGTGGCTGTTGCCTGCCTTGTTGTAACTTCATAGCTTTCAAGACCCCCTTCCTGCTCCCCCTGTCTCCAGGATAGAGGAATTTTTGTTTCTTGATAAAAAGGCTACCTCAGGGGCCCTCAGTGCAGTCACTTTCTTTGCTGCTGCTTCGGGAATGTTCTTCCCTCGCTCCTCTGTTATACACTCTGCACTGCTGTGCAGATGAAGTCGTCAAATGTTCCTCTAGGGGGCAGGGCTGGAGAGAAGAGGCTCTGACCTTGGACAGACGTCTTGCGGGTGGGGAGAGGGTTGGCCTGCTGGGGGAGCTGAGTGTCCACAGCAGGTGCCCTGACAGATTTGTAAATGAGAGCACACTTCCAGCAGACTCAGGGTGTGGTTTGGAAGGGGATGGATGCCAAGCCATCAAGATTTAAGGCAGTCTCAGGCCAGTTGGGAAGCCGCTGGTGTGTGCCAGCTCCGAGCAGGGGAGAGGCTGGCAGAGAAGGCTGTGGCCTGCGTGTTAGGTGTGCCAGGCTCTTGCCAGCCTCTTCCTTCCCTGAACCTCAGCCTCCTGTCTGAGAGCCTCCCTTTGCCTTATGGATGTAACAGGACTAACTTTGGGTGCTTGGGAGACCGCTGTTCTATGATCCTGTGGTTGCTGTGGGGACTTAACCCCATCGACTTTCTTTCAACCCCTCTCAATTTTCCTGCTGCCCATGGTCTCTCCAGATAAGCCCTTGCTGGGCTGGGACTTCTGTTTTCCATCTTACATTATTTGCTTTCTCCTCCCAGACCTGTTTTCTTAAAGCTTCTGCTGTTGCGTTTGGGACTAGAGTAGGAGGGGGGCTCTTAGTAGGCAGCCCCAGACCATGCCTTCTGCTCAGGCACTGTGCTAGGTGCTGAGGGCATGCGGCGTTAAACACTCCCTCTCTCTTCTCACTCCGAGGGCCTGGGTGGGCGATGCCACTCACCGCTTCCTGCATGACACCTGTCACTCTCCCAGGACACGCAGAGCTCTGGGTCCCAGCCATTTCAAGTCCTACAGATTTGTGGTTGGTTGGTACCGTGGACTCGTCCCTTATTCTTCCTACCTGACAGTTTCCCAAGCTCGGCCTGCCCTTTTAAATCAAGCTATCTGTTCTTCCCTCCGGTGTCATCCTTCCAGCCACCAGCCCACTTCCTTGTCAACTTGTAACTTGGATGATTTAATGGTTCGTTGATTGGCTTCTTGCCTTCATTTTTTCCCCAGTTTGTCTGTCAACTGTCATGAGAGTCTTGCTCCTTCTACAGAGGGTGCACCCTGAATGTAGCATAGCTCTTGCCTCCTGGTACCCTCCTCTGCCCTGCTCTGCATGGCCATTGGTCCCTCCCTCAGGCGGTGCTGCTTCTCCTCCCCTTGGCCCCATCATTGCCTGTTCCCAGCATTGCAGCAGCCACCTGCTTGGCTTTGTTCGCACTCTCTTTCCTTTCCTTTTTTTTTTTTTGAGACAGAGTCTCACTCTGTTGCCTGGACTAGAGTGTCATGGCATCAGCCTAACTCACTGCAACCTCAGTCTCTGGGGCTTAAGTGATCTTCCTGCCTCAGGATCCCAAGTAGCTGGGACTATAGGTGTGTGTAACTATGCCCGGCTAATTTTTCTATTTTCAATAGAGACAGAGTCTTGCTCAGGCTGGTCTCAAACTTCTGAGCTCAAGGGATCCTCCTGCTTCGGCCTCCCCGAGTGCTAGGATTAGAGGCCTGAGCCCTGTGCCTGGCCATGCATTCCTTACTTTGACTTTCCCATACCTGCACTTGACCTACCCTCCCAATTCATTTCCTTGGAGTCTTCTCACTCCCTCCTCCTTCCAAACCTTTCACCATGACGCCAGCTGGTCCCTTTGTGTTCAGAACCACAGTTCCCTGGAACTGGAAGGAGACTTGGAGATCTTTGAGTCCAGCTTCTTTCCAGAGGCCCTGTGTGGGGAAGTAACTTGCCTGCAACTTCACGCCAGATTACTCTGGGACCTGGGCGTCTCATTCCTAGTCCCGTGCTCCTTCCATCCCATCATGCTGCCCAAAGATGTAGAAGATACCTTGTTACTCACAGCTGGCTGGGATGTTGTCATAACATCAGCAGAGATGCAGTGGATATAAAGAACAGTGTTTGTGGAGAGTTTCTTACTCATTTTCTTTGCCATGCAATTAGCACTTTATTATAATCTGTTCTTCTTATTGTCAGTTGCACACATCGAGCCCTGTGTTCTGTCAGAATATAACACTGCCTTGTTTGCTAATTGTCTCATGCATGGAAGGTAAAACTGTCTTAAATATCTTTTATAGCCCATAGCATCTTGTGTCGTTTCAGGCATGGAGTAGAACTTATTACCTACTTGTTAATTCACTGAGGTTCAAGGACAATTCAGGCAGGGCTGACATTCCAGCTATTGGCTATGAAGAAGGTTTACCCACTCAAAACTGGGTTTGGATCTGCAGCTTCCCAGGGCCTCCTGGTGAGAATTGGGCATACTCTCCCCTCTGCTCCAGCAGCACTCTATTAGTATCTTTATTGTTACTCACATCATATGGATAATTATGAGCAGACTCCTGCCCCCCGCCCCCCGGACTCTGAGTTTCTGGGGACATGTAAGAAGTCATTCTCTGCAGGGCCGGTAGGTTTCTTTGTCCATACAATGTCTTGCACATGGCCGTTCTCCATACATGGCTGTTGAATTGGATGTTATGAGTAACAACCCAGTTAACGACATCTTATCCACATGTGGTCTATCTGCACAGCCCAGGACCTTCTTCATACTGTGGCCAAACCCCTGCCTGGGACTAGGGCCAGGCTGGGAGGTTTGGGATGGTTTCCAGATGGGCAGAGATAGTTTTGTGTCTCAGTGTACATCTCTAACCACATGGCAAAACAAAATACAAATAAATTACTTTGGTCTTATTCATCATGTTTACTTGGCTAAGCCTCTCCCTCCATCAGCTCAGACAATGAAGAGGTGACATTTTTATTGTTTACTCTGTGGCCCGGAGAATAAAGTAAGTTCCTGGGTAACAAGGCATGGCAGCCTTTTCCAAGCAGCCAAACTGAAATGGTCTGGGAAGGATAGGCATGTCTAAGGGGAACTGAAAGGGAAAGCTGGGCAGAAAGAATCATTCTTCATTGATTCCAAGCCTCTGGGAGTTGGAAGGTCTAACTTCATTTTACAGATAAAAAAATTTCTGCTTTCCAGAAAAGGAAGGCAGCCCAGACTCACAGGGGCTGTGAAGGAGTGGAGTCAGGATGAGCAGAGAGAGCTCTCCGGCTGCCTGGGCTGCGTTTCCTGAGCACCACAGCTCTGTAGAGCCCTAGGAGAAATGTCACACCACTGGGTTGCCAAGCAGTGCTTCCTGGACTCTAAGAAGGAGCAGGAGCTGGTGGGTTGGGATGTGAGTGTGGGTGGTCACCGAGGGGCTGGAGCAGGAAGAAGGAAGACGGCGCAAGGGAGAGGGCTCCGGGCCTCTCCTTGTGATTCTAGATTGTTCCCCTCTCTGGAAAGAGGAATAAGTACAAAAGTAAGAGAAGGCCAAAACTGTGCCACAGGCAGCTGCTCTCAGATTCACTATTGCTTTCCCTTTTATAATATTGCCTCAAGTTTTTGGAACTTTATGGAACTTTCTGAAGAGTGAATGTGTCCAAGGGGAGACGATGGGGAAGGGGAGTTACCCTTGGGGTCCTGCTGTGCTTGCTGGAGCGTGGGGTTCAGGGAGGGCTCATCAGCCGTGGGTGGGGCTGGGGAAGAAGGTCAGGGAGGGACACGGGCCCCGGGGCAGAGGCGAGAGCAAATGCACAAGAGTGTGTGTGTGTGTGTGTGTAAACACTTGTCCTGTGCAGTGGAAGAAGGGTGGTGGGAGAATTCCAGCTGGACCAGCTGACCAGGCAGGCATACAGTGGTTCCACTGACACATCTGGCTCCTATTAGGGAGGCATCAAGGGTTATTGAAGGCTTTCAGCAAGAGAACCATGGAATCCTTGGGCAGATAGGCTTGTGGACTTGCTGTGCTGCATGTGTGCACACGTGTGTGTGTGATCGGGGAGGAAGGTGTGAGGCTGGACTTAGGAGGACTGGTGAGCAGCCTGCCTTTTACATGTTTTACTGCCTAGAAAAAAAGAGGAAGGCTGGAACCTGGGCTATGTCAGTAGGCCCAGAGAGGAAGGGGCAGATCTAAGAAGTATTTAGGGAACCTTAAAGCTGGGGGATGATGGAGGGGACAGAAAGGTGAATGCCAAGGTTGAGGGAGGGGTCACTTCCTTTACTGTGAGAATATGACCCACTGGGTGGGGGCAGTCTGGCGTGAGGAGGTGATTCTGGCTTAGTGAGTTAGATATGCCCTTTGGGCTACTGCGTGTAGTAGAGAGGTTGGAGCTCGGGACAGGGGGCTGCACAGACATCTGGGCTCCATCTCTGTACAGTTGGTGGTTGAAACCACGTATCTCAAAAAAGCAGGCAGAGAGAGGAGGGCAGGCAGGCAAGAGGACCCTTGCATTAAAATAGTATAAAAAATACGGAGGATCTAGGAGGAAGGCCAGGAAAGAGCCCGTGGGTGGGGAGAACAGATTGATGGAAGGCCATTAACAGGGAAACGGAGGGAGAAAGGGTTTCCAGAAGAAAGGAATGGTTACCAGGGTCATATAAGAGGAAGGAATTCACTGCTGGCATTTATTTGAGAAACCACGACCTTTTTCTGTTTTCTCGCTAGAAATAGGTGCTTTTTCTTTGTAGCAGACAGTAACATACAGAGAACGGAATCACGCTTGCTCCGTGTCTTAGAATCCATATGTAAAGTCCTTTCTGGTCCTGGGCTATTGTCAAAAACAGGGAAACTGCCATCTTTGGGCAGTTTGTACTCAGAGGGAGAGGGGGCTGGGTGTGAGGGATCGGTGCCTTAATTTTAGCAAGACTCTGAGCTCCTTGGAAGGCAAGCTTTATTTCTACATAAATAGAAAGTATTATTATTATTACATCCTCACACTGTATCAGAGCCAAACACTGGAGTCCTCAATACTGTATCTATTTCTCTGGGCTTTTGGAGGGGTGGGGAAGAATGGGACATTTAGGTTGCTAAGTGATTGTGCTTCTAAAAATAAGGAAATTTCCCAGTGGCTGCTTCTCCTGTGTTTTGGTTAGAGTAAGAAGATGCCAAGGTCAAGTCACAGATGATAGGCTGTGTCTCGAGGTAGCCAAGAGGATGGGGCAGGACAGACTCAGTTCTCCTCCTGAGATCCTCCTAGCTCCTCCTACCTGCATCCCTGTAGGGCCCACTACTTTGGGAAATTGCAGGAAAACTGCCCCCCACCCGCCGCTTGGATTGAAGAGCCTCGCCTAGGCAGCCAGCCCCAGTGGTTGCTATGGTGACAGTGGGTGGTTGGGGGCGGTGGTGATGCAGCGTTTGGCCTGTGCAGCTGAGGTCCCCAGTGCAGGCTGCTTGGAGCCCAGGCTCCTGACACTCCTGATGGTCATTTAGGATTCCAGAGGGTGACTTGCTGCAGTGTCGAAATCTTTAGCCAGGCCAGCCAGCTCAGCCAGGTGAATCCCTCATGAATGAATATGCATCTCACAGGCCAAATTTTGGCAGGTTTTCTTGGGATCAGGAGCTCCACAGCAGCCCAAATGGGGAAAGGGGTGTGCAGAAGAGAGCTCCATGCAGGGGAGAGGGGCTGGGATCATAGACTCTGAGGATGGCAAAAGGCCTTTAAAATCACCTTGTTCATCAATCTCTTCTGCAACATCCCTGGCAGCTGGTCACCGAGCCCCTGCTTGGACTCTTCTTGTGATCGTGAACTTGCTCCTGGGCAAGGCACACCATTCTACTGTTGACTAGGTCCTAGGGTTTTCCCCCTCCTTCCCTCCCTTCCTTTCTCTGTCCTTCTTTTCATTTTCTGGCAAAATTCTGGCCACTTCTAATTTGATTCACTGGCTCAAGTTATGCCAAGAAGAAAGCAGTATAAGCTTTCGTGCAGATGACAGTCACTTGCCACAAACAAAACATTCGTGCTTTTCTCAGCTGCCATCATTTCAAGATGCCTTGTGATTTCCCATTCCCCAAATTCCACAGTATTGGTATTACTGGATGACTCAGAAGGAAGCACAGTGCTCTAACCCGTCCGACCAGTGCAGAGTACTTCAGGGTGACACACACATTGGTTGGTGATCAGTGTGAGATTAATTTTTAGCTCTTCCCCCCACCACACCACTAGCTAATATGAAACTTGTAGTTGTCATTCCCGGGTCTTTTCCATGTGAACAGCTGACATCCTCTACTTTTACTTTTTTCTGCTGTCATTCATGTAAGCTGTTGATAAATATGTTAAAATGGACAGAAATCATGACAGAATGCAGAGGCACAACTCAAGAGGCCTCCCTATGTTATGTTGAGATTATAACGTAACATTAATAGCTGGTGTTTGTTGCTTTTATATTCATCTGTCTGTCATCCTAATCAGTCAATCACTGGTCTTCTGAGATGATTGCTAGCTTTGTCATTATCTTACTGATGAGGTAGTGAATCCACAGGGAGGTTAAGTTAAGTTGCTCATGGTCATCCAGCCTCTCAATGGCAAAGTTAGTATTTGAACACTTACAATCTCACAATGTGGTACTTTGTACCTTTGTGACAATGTTGCATATGAGATTTGGTCAAGGGGCTGCTGAAATCCAGGGATATGGTATCTTTAGCATTCTTTTGATCTCTTCATCCAATACCCCTATTGTAAAAAAGAAAGGTCAGCATGGATCTATTTAGATTATGGCATCTCATGCTAATTTTTGACAATAAGGACCAATGGTAGCACCAGTCCTTGCATTGGCTGAGCCCTCCCTTGTGCCAGGCACTGAGCTCAGTTTGCCCCCGGCATTATTTGATCATCTTGCTTCCTCATTGCTTATCAGTTACAGACTGATCTACAGTTGAATTCTTCTGGGATTGACGGCGAGCTCATTGGTTATCATTCTAGACTCTTCTTTTTAGAAATCAAGACATTTGCTGAGGTTTCTAAGGCCTCTGTTTTTATCCCCAATTTCTCACAAGCTGCCAGGGTGGATACTCTCTTAGTGCTTCTGCATGAGCATTGAACTTGGGAGCTTGGAGGCCAGGTCCAAGTCTGGCTTGACTGTGGCTTTTTTTTTTTTAAATATGGAACGCTTCACGAATTTGCATGTCATCCTTGCGCAGGGGCCATGCTAATCTTTTCTGTATGGTTCCAATTTTAGTATGTGTGCTGCCAAAGCGAGCACTATAGTGTCGCTTTTTATTGATGAAGCCGACAGGAAATCACTCAACCTTCTGAGCATCAGACTCCTCCTCTTTCAGATGGAGACGATAATCTCTGTGCAGAATATTTCCAGGGAGGAATGGCTGGATATTGGTCACTAGACCCAGAAAGGGGGACCTACCAGCTCTTCTCCATTGCATTGTGCTTTAGGAGGAAGAGATGAAATTGCAGACTCAAGAAGGGAAGAGGTGTCCTCTTAGAAGTCTCTCATACAGAGTGAAGCTTCCCTGCCTGCTCCTAATCAGCTGCAAGCCTCAAAGGAATAGGCCACATTGATCCTGGGTGGAGGGGAACGTGTTCATTGGTTTTCCTTTTCCTCTTTTTCTTTCCACTTGCCCCCAAGCTCAGCAGGCCACTCTGGTGCCATCTGCCCTGTCTGCTGATGTTACTGTGGGAGGGAGAGTTGTACTCAGAGATCAGCCAACTTTCCCCTCTGTGGCACCAGCAGTCCCATTTTCTTATTGGGAAAACCAAGGTGAAAGGCAATGGGTCAGTATTTAACATGATGCATAAAGCCTGCAGAGCTACCCTCCCCTGGTCTTGGCTCTTGGAAGACATGGTCCACTAGATTTTAAACTCCAAGAGTCAGGAAACACATAACGTGTTTTTATAATTGTAATAGAATGTAAACATATGTGTGTGCAAGAATGAATGAAGGAATAAGTGAAGAGGAGAATGGTTTTCCACTGAAAGTATGCCTCCTGCCAGTCTGAAGAACACACAGCCTTTCTTAAACTTTGTGAAGAGGAGGAGGCCCAGAAAACAGTGAGAAAGGCTCCTCTAATCTTAAACTCCGTCTAAAGGGATGAAGTGTTCTGAAACGGATAGAAACACGGGCCTAGACTAGAGAATGATTTTGGAGTGGCCAGTGTGTGCTTAGTTCTCTAGCTGCTGTCACCAGCTTTCTTGTGCCCCTGATGGTGACTGTGTGTCCTCCTTCCCCCAAGGGTGCAGCCAAAGTGAAGGACGCTGCAGTGGTCGGGACACAGGCTGGGTTTCTTGGCGTCAGATGCATTTATATGCTAGAGTGGCCCACGGTGTCTTCACTGAGAGTCGCATGGCACGGACACCTCTTTCTCCCCTGGGGAGGAAGGCACAGTATGTCTAGATGAGGAGTTTACTCTAAATACTGCTGACCCCAGGACAGTGACTTCTCTCAGCTTTACTCCCAAGGTATTCCTAAAAGGCACTCTTGCCTGCTGGGGTCTCCACACAAAAGAGAGAATATAAATAAGAAAGCAAAACTTAAGGCTCCTTTCATAATCATAGTATGAAAGGACTTTTCATAATCACTGCTGAAAGGACTCTGAGAGGGGCTGTGGGAGGAGGGGTGGGCTGCCGCAGGCAGCTCTTTTTCTCTGGACCCTCAATCACCAGAGGGCCTCCTGGACACTGGGGTTTGGCTGCCTTCCTTCCTGAACGCCCACGGGAAACTTCTCTCCCAGAGAAAGGCCGTTCCTTCCTAAACTGTATTTGCTTATAGGGTGCATGGCCTCAGGCCATATTCTGGGGCTGGTGGAAGAAGTTAGGGCAGGGGGCACCGTGGTCACAGTGAGGGGTCCCCCAGTTCTGACGGGCCCAGGTTCCTAACTAGTAGAGCCATGACAAAATGGTGCCGTGGCTGCAGCTGCTACCAAGAGGTCTAAAGGGGGGTTTGGAAGGAGAACCAGGATAATTTGCTAGTTCACAGCCTTTCTTAGAGTTCACCCAGAATTTTTAGTTCCTCCAGCCCCCAGATCAGTTTTTCCAGTGTATCAGAGAAGGTGAGATCAGCAGGCTTGGAATGTCACACGGCAGGAACACAGGCGTGACTGAGGCACCCTCCTTCCTCCTTCTGGGCTCAGGGAGAAGGGGCTTTCTCGAGGGCTGGGGGGGATTCGGTGTCACCTCAGGGAGCACGCGGATCCACCTTCCCATTGCGCTCCTCCCTGTGACCCTGTCTGTAGGCTCCTGGAAGTCCCAGCCAGCTGGTCCCTGGTAAGCCTTATTCGTCTGGCAGTGCTTTGCAAAGTTGTCAATTACGAGGTTGCTTGGAAGGGCACAGAGAGGAGCAAGTGGCAGGTGTGATGGGACCGGCAGACAGGGCTGTCCAAGAGGCCTCTCCGTGTTACTCTGTGGCACCTCCTGGTTTTCATGTAGCCTTAGTTTTTCCCTCTAGAAAAATGACACAGCAAGTCTAATCTTCCTCCATTACCCTGTGCTGTCTAGGGACCGCCTCCATACTTTCCGGCAGTTTCAAGATGCGTTAACCATCCCTCTGCTGATGGCAGTGTGGAGCAGACACATCTGGTCAGCATGCCCAGTGCTCTGGGGAGACCGAGGTCATGAACTTCCTGTTCACCTGAGTCCAGAGCCTCCTGCCCCTGGAGCAGGGCTGTGGCATAACCTACAACTCGCTTCGCTCTCTCGGCCTTCGCTCTCTCGGCCTTCGCTCTCTCCTCCCTGTCCAGTCCGCCACTGCTGGGCTGCCTTCCTAAAGCACAGCTTCCCTTATGTTATCCCCTCCCCTGAGGCTGAACGCTGTCCAGGGTCCCCGCGGGGAGGAGGGGCAGAGCTGGCTTCACAGCACCTCGTGGGATACATGGAGAATGTGAGATCTCCAGGCCTCTGGGCCTGCTGTTCCCGGAGTTCAGGGCCCTGAACAAAATTCTGACTTTTAAACGTAGTCCTGGCCAGACAGCCTCTGCAGTGCTTTATGACTAGAGCTACCTTTGAAGAGCAAAAAGGAGTGGTTCCAGACAGAAGTGTCCAGAACAATCAGGATTCGGTCGATGTGTTATTTAGCCTTTTTTATCTCATGGCACACTTGAACCTATAGTTAAACTTCCTCATCATACTTAAATCATGTTTAAGTGATTTAAAAAAAAAACAAAAGAGTAAACAAAATATACTTACTGTGTTTTGAACTTCCTTTGAAAGTAATTTAATAAATGATCTTTAAATTTTTTTGTGGTGCACCTAAGATCCTCTCATGGCACCCCAGGGTGTTGTGGCAAACCAGTTGAAAATCACTGGTCTAAAGAGCGAGTTGGGAAATGAAAAAAGGATCAACAATGTGAGCCTAGAGAAGAGAATTCCAGGAGCAAAGGACACTTGTCTTGGAATGCCTGAAGGACAGTCTGGAAACTCCGCCAAGAGAGGGTCACTGTGTAGCTTGGAGTCCAGGGATGGGCGGCCTGTCCCTGCAGAGTGCACACGGAGGCTGTGTTGTGTTTAGACCAGGACCGCTGCATAGCGGGTTGGCGTGGGCTGGACGTTTCCAACAGGAAGTTCATCTGTTCACTCTTTCCCGCAGTGCATTTATTAAGAGCCTACTATATGCCAAGTACTTTACTTCACATTGGACTAGAAATATGGCACAGACATTGCTCTCAGAGAACTTGATGTAGTTGGGAGAAACAAGTAAGAAACTGAGTCATAAGGGGAGACTGAGGGAAAGGCGTCCTGAAGGACATGCATAGGAGTATCTAGGAGGGGCAGGTGCTTCCCAGCCGGGGTGGGCTGCCTGCAAAGGTGCTGACAGGTGAGTGTGGCGCCTGTCGGGAGCCGTAGTGGGTTTAGATGGCTGGAGCCTGGCACGGGGGAGGCATGGCAAGAGGCCCGAAGACTAGGTGGAGGCCAGATCTTAGCATCATTCTAAAGCTAGTATGGGGCCTTGGAGGAGCTTACGTGGGAAACCATGTGTCAGATTTGAATTTTAGAAAGATTGCTCCATTTATGGTGTGGAGATGAGGTTATGGAAGGAGCGGGCAGGGAGGCAGAGAGAAACTGTAAGGTATTCTTGTGAAAAATGATGAGGATGTTGGCAGTGGGCTAGAGAAATGGAGCTGCTAACAGAGACAAAACTCCACCCGTTGCTGTGAGACAGTCTCTTGAGAAAGACAGAACAGGTAACATTTGAGTTGAGACCCGAGTGACGAAAAACAAACAGCCAGCAGAGATGTGGGGCTGGGACAGTCCACCCTGAGGACTAGTGAGAGCCTTTGAAATGGATAAAAGTCCGGAATATTCAAGAAACAGAGGAGGCTGTTTTGGCTGGATCGCAGAGAGCAGGGGGATAGTGGGGGGAGGTGGGTCGAGAGGGGAGGCAGGGTCCCCACCATGCAGAGAGTGATCAAATGTGGGTGCTGTCCCCTCCCAGGTGTGAGGAGAAGCTGGACACTGTGTGGACAGTGGCTCGCACAGGGCTCACACAGGCAGCCAACCCCGGAGGGCTGCTGGAGAGCGGCAGTGCCCACTGGGGTGGGATGTTGGGTGTGCAAGGAGAGAGGTCTGTTCTGGAGATGAGGACTGGGACTAATTTGCCTCGAGCCATCCTCAGAAGCTTGCTTCCCACGAAGCCACTTAGGCTGAGTGTGTGGCTTGAACACAGCAGAGGAGAGAGGGACGTGTATGAAACCTAGGAGATGTGGGTTTAAAGGGGAGTGGAGGAAGAGGAGTAGCCCGCAGGGAAAGGGCAACTCAGGATGAATTTCAAAGTGAGGACACCAAATTCTACAGAATTATAAAGTACTAGAATGTGAGGAACAGCAAATACCTGCAGGCCACTGATGCCCTTTGAAAGTCATTTTCATACGTGATGAGGGCAGCAGGCAGGGGACAGTGGCGGAGAGGTGTACCAGCTTCAGAAGTTGGACAGTGAAGTGAGGACGGTGGAGAGGACACCCGAGGAAACCAGGAGAGGGGCCTCAGCGGGGCGTGGCAGAGGGTGTGGGATCCAGAGCCCCAGACGAAGGTTCCTGCGCTTATGAGGAAGAACCCCACGCACTGCCTGCAGTAGACCCCTGAGTATTAGAAGTTTTTTGTTGTTTTAAGTGCCGGTGTTTATCAGGGACATTTTTTTTGTAGAGACAGAGTCACACTCTATCGCCTTCGGTAGAGTGCTGGGGCACCATACACCTCACAGCAACCTCCAACTCCTGGACTTAAGCGATTCTCTTGCCTCAGCTTCCCAAGTAGTTGAAGTCATGGGCACCCGCCCGAACGCCCAGCTATTTTTTTGTTACAGTTTGGCTGAGGCTGGGTTCGAACCCGCCACCCTCAGTATATGGTGCTGGCGCCCGACCCACTGAGCCATGGGCGCCACCCAATCAGGGACTTTTGTTTCTGTATTTGTTGAACTTCAGTCATGTTTAAAATTTAGCAACCAAAACATGTACCGTCGCTCTTGATATGAATGTAATTCATCATTCAGTTCACAAAGAGGGACTTTCGTGAACAGCAGGTGAGTTTCTGTGTCTATTACCAACTTTAGAACAAGAGGGAGATGCCACAAGAAGACTTGCCTTAAAAAAAAAATTAGTTTTTCTGATTAGAGAAGAAAAAATCTGGGAACCACAGATAAGCACAATGAAAATATAGAGAACCTATAATCCTCCCACCTAAAGATAATCACTGTTACCATTTTAGTGTATTTCTTTCTAGCCTTTTTCTTTTTTATACATTTTGCACTGTTGAATTTATATTGTAGGTAAAATATTTCTTTTCCTTAAAATTATACTGCTTGTCCTCTTAAGACTATGTGAAGCCTTATTCCATATTATTAAAAGTTCTGCAGAAGGCCAGGCGCGGAGTCTCACACCTGTAATCCTAGCACTCTGGGAGCCTAAGGTGGGTGGATTGCCTGAGTTCACAGGTTCAAGATCAGAAGCAAGTGCGAGGCCTTAAAAAATAGCCGGGCATTGTGGCAGGCACCTGTAGTCCCACCTTCTTGGGAGGCTGACACAAGAGAATTGCTTGAGCCCAAGAGTTTGAGGTTGCTGTGAGCTGTGATGCCATGGCACTCTGCTGAAGATGATAAATTGAGATTGTCTCAGAAAAAAAAAAAAAGTTCTGCAGAAATAACATTTAAAAGGCTACGTGATACTGCACCAAGTGCACTGTGCTGTCCTCAACTATTCCCTGATTGTTAGAATTCTAAGGATGCTGTTCCTACCCTGGACCAGTACAGGTCTGTGGCCTGTTAGGAGGTGAGCAGTGGGCCAGCAATCGAAGTTTCATCTATATTTACACCTGCTCCGCATTACAGATCATCACCTGAGCTCTGCCTGCTGTCAGATGAGCAGCAGCATTAGATTCTTATAGGAGCACAAACCCTCCTGTAAACTGCACATGGAAGGGGTTGAGCACTCCATTTAAGAATCTAATGCCCACCCTCCAATACCCATCTGTGGAAAAACTGTCTTCCGTGAAACCGGTCTCGGATGCTGAAAAGGTTAGAGATTGCTGCTCTGAGGCCTCTTTGTATGGCGGGTCCTCAAAAAATTTAAACACTGTATGATTTAGCAGTTCTGCTTTTTGGTATCTACTCAAAGGAAGTGAAAGCAAGGATTTGAACAGATTTGTTTACCCACGGTCACAGCAGCATTACTCACAACAGCCGAAATGTGGAAGCAACCTAAGCATCTATGGATGGATGGATGGATGAACAAAATGAGGTCGACATACACAGTGGAATAGTACTCAGCCTTAAAAAGGAGGGCTGTCCTAATAGGTGCTACAACATGGCTCAACCTTGAAGATGTCATGCTAAGTGAAATAAGCCAGGCACCAAAGGACAAATATTGTATGATTCCATTTATGTTAAGTACTTAAGTTTGTCAAATTCATAGAAACCAAAATTAGAGAGGGTGGCTGGCAGGAGGGGAGCTATTGTTTAATAGTACAGAGTTGCAGCTGCGGAAGATGGAACAGTTCCGGAGATGGATGGTGATCATGGTTGTACAATAGCGTGAATGGACTTAATTAATGCCACAGAACTCTATGCTAAAAAATTTTAAAGTGGTAAATTTTTTGTTAGGCATATTTTACCACAATGAAAAAGAAAACTAAGGATTGTGATCTTTTATGAAGTTAAGTTTAGTAGGGTATAATTTGCATACAGTAAAATCTATCTTTTTTAGATATACAACTCTGTATGTTTTGAAAAATGTATAGTTAGCAAGATACTACCATAATCAAGATATCAAATACACCCCCAAAGTTCCCATAATCCTTTTTCTAGTTAATACTCTCTACCCGTTCCCAGTCTCTAACAACTACTGATTTGTTTGTTTTTATAGTTTTGCCTTTTCTAGAATGCCATATAAATAGAGATGGCAGTAGCCTTTCTGGCTTCATGCATTCAGCATCATGCATTTGAGGTTCATCCGTGTTAGTACATAGACCAATACTAAGTAGTTATTTTTATTGCTGCCTGATATTCACTTGTATAGATGTATTACAGCTTGTTTGTTTATCAGCTGAGGGACATTTGGATTGGTTTCAATTTGGGGCAATTATGGACATAGCTGTGATAAATTAACTATTCTTTGCTGGGTCAAATGGTTAGGTGTATATGCAATTCCATAAGGAGCTGCCACACTATTTTTCCAGAATAGTTTTGGAGTGTGCTGTTTTTTATCCTCATCGGCGATCTATGAGAGTTCCAGTTGCTCCACATTCTTAACAGCATTCAGTATTGTTTTGTTTTGGTTTTGTTTTAGCTATCTAATAGGGGTGCAGTAATAACAATTGAGGCTGTAATTTGCATTTCCTTAATGGTTAATGATGTATTTTTTCATGTTCCTGTTTACTATCCATATCTTTCCTTGCTGAAGTGACTGCTCACTTCTTGTGGCTATTTTTAAATTGGGTTGTTTGTTTTATTGTAGGTGATTTTTAATTTTCTTATCAGTATAAATAATGCTACTATGAACAACATTGTATGTAACAATTTGCCCTCATTTTGGAGTACGTACTTAAAGTAATTTGCTAAAACTACTGGATCAAAGAGCCTGAACGTCATCAATATCCTCATATACTGAGTGTCTAAGAGCTTGTCACAATGCTTGCACCAATTTACGGTCCTCCTAGCCGTGGCAATTTGATAGGCGGAATAGGCAATTGTGTTGTCTTAATTTGAATTTTTTCTTTTTAATGAAACTATGGACCTTCCTTTTGTTGTGTAATTATTAAATAGCCTGTTTCTTCTTTTGTGAATTATCTGCACCTTGCCTTTTTTGGTACTAGATCGATACAGAAATTTGCCATGGTTTTGTCCACAGGGTCAGTTCTAGAGTCTGTGAAGCTCAGTGTCAGGGTTGGCAGTTTACAATATTTTCCTTTTTTCATAAAATATTAACTTGGTCTTAGCCTGGTTTCTTTCATGCTCAGAGGCTATGAGCTAATTTGCATAGCTGGCAAGGTAAAAATAACTTTAGAGCTGAAGAGAAAGATCACTGTCCTCAAGTTAAACTTGGACACTGGTTCCAGCACTTGTAGGGGGGCAGCACTTTCTTTGTCTACACACCATGATTTATAAATGCCCCGGATTGTCCCCTTATAGAAACAGGTGTTTTTTTTACATTCTTCTCTGAGAAAATGGCTATGCCACTTCGTTTCCCTGTTGTGACAGTAACCTCTTGATTCCTTCAACAACTCACCATTTTATTTATTTACAATGAAAGTACAATTCAAACCACTTACTTTGTGCCCACATGTCTCTATCAAATAGATTTGGGAAACAAACAGTTCCTGTATATAGGCACAATTCTTTTTAATTATTAAAATTGCTTGTATTTAATTGTATTCTAAATAGACGGTGTTGGATGCACTATGACTCAGAAGTACTAGAATGAATTTTGGTTTAATGACTCTAAGAAGTAAAAAGCATTTTGTTTTCTCTGACAAATAGCCTAGTTCACTTTGGTGCTGTACAGACAGTTGATATTTCATAACAACTCTATGGCTGCCTCTTCATCAAACACTGTAATTGTAGGGTTGTCTTCTATCTAAGTATGGGAAATTGTCTGAGTATATATATATATTTTTAATACTTGTCATGCTAGAAGACGGGTGGCGTTTGCTTGTCAGGTGG
The DNA here is from genome assembly GCA_963573935.1 of Arctocebus calabarensis. NCBI lineage: Eukaryota > Metazoa > Chordata > Mammalia > Primates > Lorisidae > Arctocebus > Arctocebus calabarensis. The sequence continues at coordinate 81,196 of CAUYON010169287.1, forward strand.
ATCAATCTCTTAGGCATTGTAGGCAGAACTGGGAAAGCAGAACAATGGACAGATACGTTTTTTTCTAAAATTTATGGATCCGTGATTTATCTGAAAGAGTCATGGATTTGAGAAGGTTTTATAAACTGAAACAGATTCTTTTGAGTCAGTTGTTTCTCACACTGTCAAAAACCAAATAAATAAAAAAACCTCTTTACACCCCATAACACTATGAAAAGGTAGTTTTAATACTTAGGGTTTTTCTCCCCTCCTACTTTGCAGGATTCTATTGATGAACAGCTCTCCCGGTGTTAACACTCTCATCAGAGTTTCATGTGTTGGGAAGACAACGCTGGCTCTCTCAAAGATTAAGAACAAGTCTAATTTCAGAATTATACTCTTTCAGAATGTAATGAGGGAGCATTGTCTCATTATCTTAGAAATTAAGCCACTTGCTAAGATGATACTAAGAAAAAAGCATGCACATTCTCTAATTGGTATATTATTGACTCCATGCCAGGGGCCTAGTTCTGAGTTTTTCCTTATTTTTCTTGTATAGGCACACCTCAGAGATATTGTGGGTTCCATTTCCCACCACTGTAATGAAGCAAATAATCCAATAAAGTGAATCACATGAATTCTTTTGTCCTAGTGCGTATAAAAGTTATGTTTAAATATAAATATACAGTAGCCTTTCAAGTGTACAGAAGCACTGTGTATGGAAACACAGTGTATATGTCTTAATTAAAAAGTGCTTTGTGGCTAAAAACTGCTGATGATTATTCTAAGCCTTCAGGGAGTAGTAATCTTTTGCTGTGAGAGGGTCTTGCCTTGATGCTGATGGCTGCTGACTGATCAGGGTGCTGTTTGCTGAAGGCTGGGGTAGCTGTGGCTATTTATTAAAATAAGACAACAATGAACTTTGCCACATCCACCGACTCTTCCTTTCACAAAAGATTTCTCTGGAGCCTCTGATGTTATTTGATAGCATTTTAGCCACAGTAGAACTTCTTTCAAAATTGCAGTCAATCCTCTTAAGCCTTCCTGCTGCTTTATCAACTAATTTCATGTAATAGTCTAAATTCTTTTTTTTAATAATTTTATTGAATCATAATTATGTACATTGGTGCAATCACAGGGCACGATTCATATACATTCAGAAATATTTTGATCGTACTGTTACAGATATCCTTCATGGCATTTCCTTGATCACTATATAAAG
>CAUYON010169288.1:0-17333 GCA_963573935.1 Arctocebus calabarensis
GGGTAATTACAAAAACCCTGAAAATATGGAATTATGGGAATGAATGAAAAATAAGTCTACAGCAGATCTGTTTCATCCTGGTTCTAAAATAGTTAAGAATCATAATTTATTATATTCAAAATGCAAGTTAAGCCATTGCCTAGATGATATTTTTAAAGAACTGTATTTGGCAACGGAAGGCCACTATGTTACCAGGCCTAAAATTACAGCTTAAATGTCAGCAATGAATCTGAAAGCTAAAGTTTTGACTCAACATACAAAACAAATAAATTAGATTGTTTAGAAACTTTAAAATTACTATCTAACAAAGAACTATGTATTCCTGCATTTGAATTTTGAAATGTTAATATGGTTTTATATTTTATATTGTTCAAAGATACATTTAACAAGTATCTTCTGCCCAGTGATAATAAAACTGACTGAAGAATTGTACTTCAGGTTTAACAGCTAACAGTAGCATTTATATGATTTTGTTAAATGCAATGTGCCTTACTATTTCTCTTTCTTTTCCTTCCTTCCTTCCTTCCTTCCTTCCTTCCTTCCTTCCTTCCTTCTTTCTTCCCTCCCTCCCTCCCTCCCTCTCTCTCTTTCTTCTTTCTTTTTGGAGACAGAGTCTCTCTTTGTCACCCTCAGTGGCATTGTAGGTCACAGCAACCTCAAACTCTTGGGCTCAAGTGATTCTCTTGCCTCAGCCTCCAGGTACCTGGAACTACAGGTCCCCGCCACAACACCTGGCTATTTTATTTAGAGACAGGGTCTCGCTCTGACTCAGGCTAGTCTTGATGAAGATCATTTTCAAAAGCAAGAAGCTAGGTGCCTATCATCACCAAGAGCAGTTGCAAGAGGTGACTGTCCCAAAGGTGGGCAGATGGATTCTGGGTACCTGTGGACAGCACATACCTATATTCAAAATTCAAAGAGCTTAGATACTTATGTAGAAGACTGTGTGGAGAATATAAACAAAATTGTCACTTTACCGTGAGAATGGAAAAAGTCATTGTTTCTAAATAAAAGGAGTTTCCATATTATGTGATTTTTTAAAAAGTAAACATTTTTTGAGTTAATTCACATTTGTTATGGGCAGTTGTTGGAAATAATTCAGAGGGGTCCTTTGTCCTCCCTGCCTAGTGCTCCCTTAAAGGTAACATCTTGCAGAACACAAATGTACTAAATCATGTCTCTGGTGCTGACTTTGGTGCAATTCTTCTGTCTCATTCTGGTTTTTTTTTTTTTTTTTTGTAGAAACAGAGTCTCTTTTATCACCCTCAGTAGAGTGCCATGGCATCACACAGCTCACTGCAACCTCCAACTCCTGGGCTTAGGCAATTCTCTTAGGCGAGTAGCTGGGACTGCAAGTGCCTGCCACAACGCCCGGCTATTTTTCTGTTTTGCAGTTTGGTTTGAACCCGCCACCTTCGGTATATGAGGCCGGCGCCCTACTCGATGCGCCGCAGGCGCCGCCCCCTTGTCTCATTCTGGTTCTCATTTTGCTCTTGCTCATCATCTGTGTGCGCACCACAGTTTCATGCAGGTATGTCACATGGGTAGGCTTGTGTTCCCACCACCACAGCTAGGATGCAGAACCTTCTCAGCACTGCAAGGTCTTGCCCCTTCCCACCATGCCTACCTCCCTGCCATACCCTGCACTGCCCAGTCCCTAAACCCTGGCCACCACTAATCTGTCCTGAGTTCCTGTGATGTTGCCTTTTCAAAGTGTCACACAAATGGAATCCTACAGTTGTAACCTTTGAGACTAGCGTTTTCCCCCCACTCTGAGTAATTCATCCAGGTTGCCATATTAACAGTCCACTCCTGCTGAGTACTATTCCATTATCTGGATGTAGTGCTTGGCCTCTCCCCATTAAAGAAGATCTGGTTGTTTCCATTTTGGGACTATCACAGATAAAGTTGCTATGAACATTAGGGAACAAGTTTTTGGTAAACTTAAGTTTTTATTTCTCTGGCATAAATGCCCAGGAGTACAAATGCTGGGCCATATGATAATTTCACATTTAGTTTTATGAGGAACTGGCAACCTTTTCTTCCTCAGAGACTGTAACATTTTACATTCTTAGGAGCAATTTCCAGTTACCCACAGCCTTGCTGGTATTTGATGTTGTCATTTTTTTTTTTTATTTTAGCTATTCTGAAAAGTGTGTAGTGGTATCTCACTGTGGTTATAATTTGCATTTGCCTAATGGCCGATGACATTAGTCATTCATTATTTTTGCCATTTGTTTGTTTTGTTTTGTTTTTCAAGACAACGTCTCACTCTGTCACCCTGGGCAGAATGCAGTGGTGTCTGCAGTCTCTTGGGCTTGAGCAACCCTTTTGCCTCAGTCTCCTAAGTAGCTGGAACTATTGATGTACAACACCATGCCTGGCTAGCTTTTTCTATTTTTAGTAGAGAAGGGGTCTAACTTTTGTTCAGAGTGATCTTGAACTCCTGAGCTCAAGGGATCCACCTCTCTTGGCCTCGGAGAGTGCTGAGATTACAAGTGTGAGCTGCCACACCTGGCCATTATTTGCCATTTGTGTATCCTGTTCAGTGAAATGTCTCTTCATGTTCTTTTTGCCATTTTCTAATTGTTTTTAACTGTTAAGTTTTTTTTTTTTTTTTTGAGACAGAGCCTCAAGCTGTCACCCTGGGTAGAGTGCCGGGGCATCACAGCTCAATTCCTGGGCTCAAGCGAGTCTCTTGCCTCCGCCTCCCAAGTAGCTGGGACTACATGCACCCATCACAATGCCCGGCCATTTTTTGGTTCCAGCCATTATTGTTGTTTGTCGGCCCGGGCTGGTTTTGAACTCACCAGCTCAGGTGTACGTGGCTGGCGCCTTAGCCTGTTGAGCCACAGGTGCCGAGCCTTAACTGTTGAGTTTTAAGGGCTTTTTATATATTTTCGATACCAGACCCTTGTTGGATATGTGTAGACATTTTTTCACATTCTACATGTACAAAAACCTTTTGATAGGAATTGCATTAAACCTATAGATCAATTTAGGGAGAACTGACATCCTTACTATGTTGAGTCTTCCAATCTATGAACATTGTATGCCTCTCTATTTATTTAGATTTTCATTGATTTCTTTCATCAATGTGTAATTTTTAGCATATAAGTCCTGTATATGGTTTGCTAAAGTTTATATCTCAACATTTAATTTTCTTTGAAGTAATTGTAATTCAATTTTGGTTTCCACATGTTTCTTGTGGTATATAGAACTGGAATTCATTGTCGTGTGCTGATCTTGCATCCTACAATCTTGCTGAGCTCACTTACTCAACTCAGAGCCCTGAGGGATGGGGAGGAGGAATTCCCACATAGTGCATGCTCAACAGAGAGGCATGGTGGAGGAAGTAGCCACTGTGAATGCCCCATTGCCTGAGAACAGGCTCAGACACCCAGGCCTACAGCTCGTGAGGGGCAGAGTTCCACTTAAGCCCGCTCCTTGCACAGTGGAGCCTGCACCAAGGCTCCCTGTCTACCCGGTGGGGAGGAGGATGTTGAAGTCCCCAGGTCAACAGCAACACTGGGCCACAGAGGAAGGTTATAAGGGGACAGGTTCTTGGGGAAAGAGTGAGCACAAGGTGTGGAGCAGGAGGGCATAGGAGATGGGGGACAAAGACAAAGGGAAAAGAGATAAAGTGGGGAGACAGGGCAGATGACAGGGAGGACCACCAGCCCATCAGGGGTCTCAGGATGGGATTTCTTGGTGGCTTACCCTTCTCAGGGCCTCCCCTGGGTGAGCCCCATTTCCTTTTTTTTTTTTTTTTTGTAGAGACAGAGCCTCACTTTATCGCCCTCGGTGGAGTTCCATGGCGTCACACAGCTCGCAGCAACCTCCAACTCCTGGGCTTAGGCAATTCTCTTGCCTCAGCCTCCCAAGTAGCTGGGACTACAGGTTCCTGCCACAAAACCTGGCTATTTTTCTGTTTTGCAGTTCGGCCGAGGCCGGGTTTGAACCCACCACCTTCGGTATATGGGGCCAGCGCCCTACTCCATGAACCACAGGAGCCGCCCTATTTTTCTGTTTTTGCACTTTGGCGAGGCCGGGTTTGAACCCGCCACCTTCGGCATATGGGGCTGGCGCCCTACTTTATGACACAGGCACCTTCCCCCAATTCCTTTTTGTTATTGGACAAGACTCACAAAAGAAATCCCAAAGTGTGTGACTCCATCGAATCCATGCACACCCCCCATACAAAGTTCCCGTTGTAGATGCTGGGACTTCACAGTCAACTCACTCAGACTCAGGTGTGGATGACATATGAGGCTGGTTGAAATAGATGAAGTTATAGTGTGAGTGTCAGACAACAGTGATGTATTTGAGGGACATATCCCACTGGCACCTCTGCCCAGGCAGCCTTCCTGGGCTTCCCCAGAGTGAGCCAGGCAGCACAAGTATAGGGTCAGACGGGACTCCCCTCCTCTCTGCCTTCCAGCCCACAGCCCTCTCTATCCTAAGCAAACAGAAACCTATGCCTCCTCCTCTGCCCAGCTGTTTCCTCAGCTGCAAAATGCAGATAACAGCCAGGTGAATGTGTTGTGGGGCTGCCCACCCCTGGATGGGGCAGACAGGGTCTTCCTGCCCGCCTCCTCCTCCCCTTGCTCCTTCTGACCAGTGAACCTTCCCCAGGTCATGCTTCCCTACAGGGCAAGTCTGGTGAGGCCCTAAGGGTTCTTTTTCCGTCTAGCAGGTTGGGACCTCCGGGTGGGCGGGGACTGACCCAATTGCCCCACCTCTGCAGGCAGTTCTGGCCCACGCAGCGCTCTGTAAGTCTGCACTGTGGGGACGGTCGGTGACTGGCTAGGGTGCAGCAAGCGATGGCGGGGCCGGCTGGGACCTGGCCAGGGGTGGCCGCAGATGGGCTGGAGGCTATCCAGGACCGGATGACGGCGGGCGCCGAGCCGGGGGCCGCAAGACCCAGACCCTGGGCTTACAGTCAGGCCACTGACTACGCGCCCCGCTGGATCTTCCTGCTGGTGGTCAGCCTGCTCTGCTGCTCCAACGCCATGGTACGGCCGTGTCGGACGTGGAGGCGCTGGGGCGGAGGAGCCTGCTACCCCAGCCAGCAGTTGTGTCCTCTGGAGCCAGTTGGGCTTCATTTTCCTGCAGAGCCAGCGCCGCCCCAGGGCCGCTTCGAGCCTGGGGAGAAAAGGGCAAATCGTGGCAAGGAACAGAGCCAGGTGCCTGGGGGGAGGTCTTCCAGTTGCTGGGGCCCAGCCCTCCGCTCCCCTCTTCCCAGACCCTCCCCAGTCCCCGGTCTCTCCAGCCAGAGGCCATGGGGTCCCCTTTCCCCAACCGATCATACACAGGTGAGCTCGGAGGGGAGAACTTTCTCCACGACCCCAGCTCCAGGACCCGTCACCCCCTGCTCCGGGTGACAGACGTCCGCAGGCACCTGAGCAGAGGGAGGGCTTGGAGCCGCCCTTGCTGCCCTCTGGCCACCTTAGGCTGCGCTGACTCCGTCCTTGCCCTCCTCCCCGGCTTCCAGGCTGTGGCTGCCTCGGCTTCCAGGCTGTGGCTGCCCCCGCATCACCTCTGGCGAGCGCCTCTTTCTTCCTAATGTGCGTGCAGGAACCTGCCAGTGAATTTTGGCCGCCGCAGAGAATCTCATGAAGTGGTTGGCCAGCACTGGCCAGCCTGGAATGAGAAGCTGCGGTTGGCAGCAGGACTCACAGGCAGGAGGACTCACAGGCAGGTGTCAGGTCCCTCTGGGACGCGAGCAAGGGTGGGACAGGCAGGTGAAAGAGGCTGGAGCTTGCGCCTGCAGAAAGATTCCGGAGACTTTTTTTTTTTTTGACACAGAGTCTCACTTTGTCGCCCTCGGTACAGTGCTATGACATCACAGCTTACAGCAACCTCCAGCTCTTGGGCTTAGGCAATTCTCTTGCCTCAGCCTCACAAGTAGCTTGGACAACAGGCACCCGCCACAACGCCCGGCTATTTTTTTGTTGCATTTTGGCCGGGGCCGGGTTTGAATCCACCACCCTCGTATATGGGGCCGACGCCCTACCTACTGAGTCACAGGCGCCGCCTGGCAGAGAACTTTTTCTCCTGCCTTGGAGGGTGGATGAAGAGATGCAGCCCAGCCCACAGGCAGCCCCGCCCCACGCCGGCGGCCCCGCCCCGCCTCGTCCCGCTCCGCCCCGCCCTGTTGCTGCAGCCACGCCCTACCGCCGAAGCCGCGCCCACAGTCTCGCCGCGTATCAGAGACCGCCCTCGCGGTCCCGCCTTCGCGCCTGAGGGGCCTCGCCCTCGTTTCCAACTTCTGCAGTTTCCCGGGTCCCCTGTCTAGATGCCCGGGAAGCCAAAACTACCTCTATATGGTGCAGAGGGCGTTCCTTGGACACATGAGAGCACCCTACTCTAATTGCTCATTGTCTCCATTTTTTTTTTTTTTTTGAGACAGAGTCTTACTCTGCCATCCTCAGTAGAACACTGTGGGGTCACAACTCACAGCAACCTCAAAGTCCTGGGCTCAAGCGATTCTCTTGCCTTAGCCTGCCGAGTAGCTGGGACTACTGGTGCCTGCCACAACACCTGGCTATTGAGAGCCGGGGGTCTCACTTGCTCAGGCTGGTCTCGAACTCTTAAGCTTAAGGGATCCACCGGCCTGGGTCTCCCAGAGTGTCAGGATTACAAGCGTGAGCCAGCACCCAGCCTTCTTCCTTTTTTTTTTTTTTTTGAGACAGAGTCTCACTCACTCTGTCACGCTGGATAGAGTTCTGTGGTGTCAGAGCTCACAGCAGCCTCCAACGCCTGGGCGCAAGAGATCCCCTTGCCTCAGCCTCCTGAGTAGCTGGGACTACAGATGCCCATCACAGCATCCCCCTAGTTTTTCTATTTTTAGCAGAGACAGGGTCTCACTCTTGCTCAGGGTGTTCTTGAACTCCTGTGCTCCAGGGATCCTCCTGCCTCTGTCCCCCAGAGTGCTGGGATTTCAGGTGTGATCCACCCACCTCGTCCAGCTTAATTTCTCACTTCTGATCTACATGTCATCATGGAGCAAACAAAATCTACCCCCATACAGAGAAGTGCCATGGTTGCCACAGTGAGCAGAGAGCACTGTGTTCCCCCACCAGGTGCCCCTGAGACCACAGCTGCCTGCAGCTGGGAACCAGGCTCCCAGGTTCCAAGAGGGCAGGTGGAACAGAGGTAGGGATGGCCCTGAGGAGGGGTCTGGCATCTTGGACAAAGGAGTGGTGAGGCCCGAAGAAGAGGGAGTCCTTGCACATGACCAGCAGGATAGTCGTCCTCTCTACACATCTCTGCCCTGTCTAGACGTGGCCTCAGTTCTGGAAAGGATAAGGGCCATGCTGTGAGCATGAAAGGTATGGGCTCAGCTCAGCAGGGCAGCTCTGTGACCAGACACCTCACTTCTGTCTTGGAGCAAGGCTAGGCAGGAGGCGGTGGGACCTTGGGGATCTTTCTGAGTCTGGAAAATCTGTCCTTTAACTGTTCTGAGAAAAAGAAAAGGTAGCTGTTGTTCAAGCTTGCTGTCACCCAGCCTGTGGGTATGTTGGGAAGCTGAGATCCCACTACCATCCCACAGAGGGTGTGGCTGGAAGCTTCTCTGTGCTCAGAGTTGGTTTAGTCCTGGTCTTTGGTGAGTTGGTTGACCACACCCTTGCCAGTGGTCCCCAGATACTGGCCCTATAGTAAGCCTTGATGGCCCCCTTTTGGCCCTCCCTTCTGGGAGAGCTTGCTATCTGTGCCGGGAAGCCCTCCCCATAGCTGTGAGTGCTCCACCCTCTGATGAGTGGAGTCCTGGCACTTGCTAATGTTCATGGGGACCACTGCTTGCTCTGGAGTGATCTCAACTGCCCAAACACTGAGGGTCTCCTACAGGGGAGGGAGAGTGTGCCCTCTGCCAGCTCCACCTCAGAAAAGTTCCTGGATGGGCTCAAGCTGGTGGGTACTACAGACTGGGATGGTTGGGGTGGGACTGGGATGGTGACAGGAGCCCAGGGAAAGGTTAGTGTTAGGGGCGCCTGTGGAACAAGGCCTATATCCTCTTGGCAGTGTACTTCGGAGGCAGCACTGGGGTCTTCTCCAGCTTCATGGCCCTCCTGGAACAGATCCTCTGTGCAAGTGGCTACTCCAGTGTGAGTTCCAGGCCCTGTCCAGTATGGCTGTGGTGAGGTGGGGATGATGGCCATGGGAGGGTAGGGGACTGAGTGGGAAGGTGGGGACACCAGAATTCTGTGTGGACTCTGCGATGCCTCTTCCTATCCTCTGACCTTCGGGGCTCCAGGGAAGGGCACCCTCCATATTTAAGGGTGCAGATAGGAGGCCTTGCTCTGTCCACACATCTCCAGGTTTTGCTCTTTGCCCACTGGCATCAGTTCTGGGTGTGTCTGTGTGTATGTGTGTGTGTATGGTGTTTGCACATGTGTCTGTGTGTGTACATTTGGCCTCTGGCCTCTGGCATCAGTGCTAGGTGTGTCTGTGTGTATGTATGTGCATTCGTGGTGTTTACATGCTTGTCTGTGTATATACCTTTGGCCTTGGGTTCAAAGGAAATGTTTCTGCCTCTTCCAGGAGCTCACAGGCATCAAACATCCATGGGGTAGGGACAGGACCTTCCTTTTAGTGATTGTTTTGATCCTGGCAGAGGGGGTGGCACATCACAGGCAGCCAGCAGTGCAGCAATAGCCTGGGACCTCAGGCACAGCAGGGTGGCTCTGTCCTGAGCTACCTGGTGACAAGATTTCCTGAGGATACTGGTGGCTCTTTATCCCAGTAGATTGCCCCCCAAATCTCCTGTCCTCCTCTAGGAGTTTTCAGGCCTCTGTGCAGCTCTATTCATCATGTTTGGGATTCTGGGGGCACAGGTTCTCAGCATATATGTGGACCGGACCAAGCGCTTCACTGAGGCCACCAAGATTAGCTTCTGCTTGACCTCTGTGGCCTGTGTAGGCTTTGCCCTGGTGCGGATGCTCTCAAGCCAACCCCACCTAGCAAAAGTGGGAGAGGGGCTGGGTTGTGAGGCCTGGATGGGGCAGTGGGCAGCTTGGTGGACCAGGTCTCCACCTCTCAGGCCTAGGCCCTGCCCACAGGGGGAGGTCCCTGGTGGGGTGCAGTTTCATCACACCCTCACAGCCCAGGGCTGGTGGATCTGACTGAGCCTCCTACACACACACAATTTGCTGCCACCAGGTGTCCCAGCTGCAGGGGCAGACCCTTGCTCTGGCTGCCATCTGTGCTCTACTCGGGCTCTTTGGCTGCTCAGTGGCACCCGTGGCCATGGAGTTGGCAATGGAATGCTCCTTCCCTGTGGGGGAGGGTGCTACTGCAGGCCTGATCTTTGTTTTGGGATAAGTGTCCACCTGGGACGGGGACCCTCCCCTTGTCCCACCCTGGGCTGCATGGTCCAGGCCCCTTTTCCATGAACTGAGGAACCTGCTTGCTCTGGCAAGGGATGAGCACATACTAAGTGCCTGCTGTGTGCAGGCCTGGGCCAGCCATGAGGACCCATACCAGCCAGAGCCTCGTGCTGCCCTTGGAATGATTGGTGTCACAATGGGTGCACAGGAGTCAGCTCCTTCCCAACGAGGTGTTTAGCAATGGTGAGTGGGCAGTGACACTGGCAGGGGCTGACTGAGGGCTGTGTGTGTCCAGGCAGGAAGAAGGCGTGCTTGTTATGGTGGCACTAACCCTGCGCTGCCCAGAGTTGTCCTTCTCCACCTGCAAGCATGGTGAGGACCTGCATGACTGGGCAAGTGAGTATCCCTTGGGGAGCCCTGGGGAGCAGAGGCCAGGCTGACCCTGCCCAGTTGGGATAGCCCTGCAGCCTCCATTCCATGACCTGCCTCTCAGCCACAATTGGCTCTTCTTGGTGGGTGGGTGCTGGTGGGGTCAGAGGGCAATAGGAGGGCCCTTTGGGTCAGACCTTGACAAAAGCCCAAATGCCTCCATGAGTTGTTTGAAACCAGGGAAAGAGAAACAGAGAGACGTGGTGGTAGAGATCTGAGAGTGGAAAGGAAAGGTAGAGAGAGAGAGAAGGAAAAAGAGAGGGAGCAATAGAAAAATAGAGACACAGAAGGAAAGAGAGAGAGAGAGCAACTGAGAGGGTGGCAGAGAACTGAGAGTGGAAAGGAGAGATGGAGAGAGACAGAGATGGGGGGCAGAGTTCTGAGTGTGGAGAGGAGAGATGGAGAGAGAGAGAGAAACTGAGACACAGAAACAGACAGAGGGACACACAGAGAGGGAGACAGAGACAGACAGAAGAAAAGAGAGACAGACAGGGGAGTGGGCAGAGGTCAGAGGTGGGGGCTGCACACCCCTTTCCTGAGACCCTGTGCTGGTGACCTCAGAATGTACAGCTTAGTACCCAGGTCTGCAAACACCCCCACCCCTCAGGGCCTGCCAGAGGCTGGGAACAGGGTCTGTGCCCAGGGTTGCTCTGTGGTCATGGTTAGTGGGGTGTGCATGGGTCAGGATCATATCTGCCTGTCTGCGGCTACCAAGCTTGGCGGTGGGCCCATGTGGGGAACTCAGGCTTGAGGGACAGAACTGTGCCCTGTATCCCCAGGGTCCCTGTTGCTGCTGGCTAGTCTGTGCACCCTCTTCAGCTGTGTCTTGGTGCTCTTTTTCCACACCCCTTACTAGGGCCTGCAGGCCGAGTCTGGCATGTTCCCCTCCACCCAGGACGTGTGCTCAGGAGCTGAAGTCCATGTGTCCCACCCTGAACCACCCCTTGAGGCTCCCAGCTTGGAAGTTGTGAGGAGCTGAGAGGCAGCTCTTTCCTCTTTCTAGCCAGTCAGTCTTCTGGCCCTGTTGCTCTCCTCCACGAGGCTAAGCCCCAGGGTGGGGCAGGGAGGGACATCTTGAGAAGCGGAGGTTAGAGAGGCAGGCATGGACCACTTCGGCTGGGCTGGTGGTGGCTGAGAGCCCGCTGCAGGGACTCAGGGGCTTTGGGGCACCTAGGGCACGGCAGGAGGGTCCCTGGACCCCAAGCAGAGCAGACCTTGTGGCCGTACAGAGGAGAGCTACTGCCCTGTGGACAATGACCAGGCAGGATGCCGACAGCCAGGACAGATCTTTGTACGGGAAGCGGCGCAAGAGCCCCGTGGCGAAGGTGCTGCCAAAGGCACTGCGCAGCAGGGGTGGGGGCCCCAAATCCCCTCACTGTGGAGTTTGGACAGTGGGGAGAGCCCACTCCGCTGCTAGGCAGGAGAACCAGCACCAGCCAACACCCGCAGGCGGTTGGTGGGTTCGGTTTATTGAGCCAGTCGTGGCCGGCGGCCGTCATTCTTCCTTCTCCGCGTGGGTGATCACGTAGCTCAGCGCCTTGTAGTCTAGGTTGCCCGCTGCGTCGATGGAGGCGAACTGGAACATCTGCTCCACCTACGACCGGTCGGGCAGGTCAGGCTGCGATTACAACCTGGGCTCCACCACAGATCCACCTGGGGACCTTCTGCGCGGGGGGGCGGGGGGGTGACCGGATGGGTGCTGGCGTAGGAGGGGCCCGAGGGAGGGACTGTCTAACGTGTGGGCGGGAACAGGGGGCGGGACAGGAAGGCAGGGCCAGAGGGAGAGGCCGGAGGCTATGAGGGCGGGGCCTGCAGGGGCGGGGCAGGGGTTCACAGACTACCTGAACCCTGTGCCCGACCCTGGCTGGTAGTCCCTCCGCCATGTCCATCACCGTGGGAAAGGCCATGTGAGGTGTGCAGTCAATGGGGTCCTAGCAGGTGGGAGGGCCGCAGTCGTGCAGCTGGTGCTGGAGGTGCAGGGAGGTGGGGGGAATAAAGGGATGGGACCTCATTGCCGTGAGCCCTGCCCCCCCAGACCAGGGATGGACAGCACTGGCCACTGGATGGCCTCCAGCTGCTGACCTAAGCTGAGTGGTCCCGCCTCTCAACTGGGCACTTGACAGGTCACAGTGCTGCAGTTAGCAAGCACTACCTCATCAGAGCTGGCAGCCCAGCTTGGTAGAGAGCTGGGGTGGGGGTGGGGGAATGGAGGGTTGAAGCCAAACCTCTTCTGCAGTCATCTTGTCCGCTTGAGACATCAGTAGACGTTTGATGCTGAGGATGAGGAGGTGAAGAGCCCAGTTAGGCTCTGAGAAAACGGGTGGGAGTGGGCACTCTAGGAGACTAGAGGGTGGGGCTCCATGCTGTACTACCTCCCTTCCCTGCAGGCATGGTCCTGGGGCATCCTGGGCACCTCCATGGTCACCACTCAGGTGTCATCTCTTTTAGAGGACTTGTTTCAGGGCACCTAAGGACTAAGGAGACCAGGGGCCGTGCCTGTCCCCAGCCCTGGGCACTAGAAGCTCTCCGTAAGAAGGGCTAAAGACAGAGCATGAGTTGGAGAAAGGATGATGACCTGGGGTGCCCGTAGCTGGTCTCCACTTGGTTACTACAAGGACTCAGGCCCTGGATGGCTGCTCAAGCCCTGCAGCTGATCAGAGGTAGGGGAGTGGGTTTGGCATCCAGGGGACCAACCATCCCTCTCTGGGACAGAGTTCCCTCATACCCTAGTGAGGAAGGCCACCAGGGAGCCCTTGGAGACCACCACACTGCCCAGAGCGCAGCACTCACTATTCCTTGTTGATGTTGCCTTTGCCATCAGGGTCAAGCATTTTGAAGGCATTTAGAATGGTCTCCTCGGTTTCCGCACCTGCCCATAAACAGGCCTTGAGCCCTGGGCATTCCTAAAAGCCAAGGGCAAATGGGGCAGGAGGGAGACCAGCACTGCTCCCAGGGCATCAAGCCTTGGTCCTTGAAGTGGCTTCAGCCTGGAAGACCCCAGGGATAGCCCAGGCCTAAAGTTGGAGGAGAGTGCTCCAGGAGTAAGGGACAGAGGCCCTTACCAGCTGGACAAGTAGAAGCAGGGCAGGGAGTGATTGTCTAAGTGATTGTCTGTATGCTCTGGGGTGGCCATAAGGGGCCCCATTGAGGTAGGTCCTAGAATGCCAGGTCCTAGGACTTCCCATGAAGAGATTGGAAATTATGGACATTTATGTGAAATGTCTGGGTTTTTTTGTGTGTGTGTGTGTGGTTTTTGGCCGGCCCTCCAGCATATGGAGCCAGTGCTCTACTCCTTTGAGCCACAGGCACCGCCTCAAATGTTTGGGTTTTTAACCCAGCCTCACCCAAGGAGGAGGGCTGGCCTCAGGCACTCACCATTCAATTTCTCCCCAAGGAGGTTCAGGAACATGGTGAAATTGATGGGCCTAGAGGCCTCCCTGAGCATTGCATCCAGCTCGTCATCCTTGACATGGATTTTGCCTGTCACAGGCACAGGACCAGGGTGTCACTGGGCAGGACCCCACCCCACCCCATAGGTCCTTATTGATGTGCCTGCTGCTCCACCGGCAGGTAGCCCCAGAGCAGTGCCCAGGGCAGGGATGAGAAGTGCTCGGCTGGGCCTGTCTGGGTAAAGACTGGCATAAGCTGAGGATGAGGGCAAAAAAGGCACAGAATTCTGGGAGATATGGTGATCTGCAGTCCCCACTCAGGTGAGAAGCAGTCCACAGCTCCCAGGGCAGGACCCAGAGTCACAGACCTTCTGCCTTGGGAAAAGGACATCTCCTGGTGGGGATGGAGGCTGGGCAAGGCAGTGTGCCTGGCTGTGTAGTGCTCTGGGTCTGCTCTGCAGGGGAGGGGGCATCCCTCACCCTCTTTGGAGGCCCCTGCCCCAGTCCACCCTGGATTTCCATGTTTGGGCTGTGCCAACATCCACCCTGTGTCCCCCTGGGATGCTCCTTGCCAGCTCTGACCAAACCAGGGGCAGCCATATGAGGCAATGCCCTGGCTCCACTCAAGGAGGAAGAGTGAGGGTGTGGACATTCCTCACATGCCTTCTCTATGAGAAGTGATGTGCTCTGCCCCAGCACCCACCCAGAGAGGCATAGGTGTCCTTCAGGTCCTCCTTATCAATGAAGCCATCTCAGTTCTGATCCATGAGTGTGAAGGCCTGGGAAGCAAGGAGGGCTGCTGTGCTGCTTGCCAGCCAGCCCCATCCCTGTTTTCAGCCCCACGAAGTGGACAGGCTCCCACTCTTCCTGGCTCTGCAGCAATGGTATCTTCAGCACAAGCTTCTGGGACAAGGGGCTCCTAGTGAGAAGTGAAGCCTCACCTCCTTGAACTCCTGGATCTGTGTCTGCTCGAAGTTGGAGAAGACAATGGATGATGCTCTCTGGGCACGAAGGGCACCCCCCTCCTTCTTCTTGGTCTTTCTGCTGGCCTAAAACAAGAACACTGAAGCTGAGGGCCCCCAGGCTGGCTGGGGGAACCCTCTGTGGCATCTGAGTTTTGGGAGACTGAACTCAGAAGAGGACCCTTGGGGCTGAAGGAGCCAGGCAACTGAGTCATACACCCACCCAAGCCTGGTACTGGGGGCAGGTGCAGGTGTTGGGTGTCAGCTCAGGGTCTGGGGAAGGGCAGTGGCTCCTCAAGGCCCTGAAGGAACATGGTGGACTCAGCTCAGACTGCAGGAGCCGGTTCAGCCTCTGAGGGCCCCAGGGGCAGAAAGTCACTGGGCACTGGGGTTCCATGAAGGCCAGAACCCCACATCCTTTCCCGGGCTGTCACACGCACACTCATGCAAATATGCACACACACTTATGCACATTTGTGCATAGACACATGCCCTGGCCCCAGTGCCTGCCTGGCATGCTCACCATGCCCGGGTTGCCTGACGTGTGTCTGGCTGCTCCCTACTCAGTCCAGCCCATCTTAAACTTCTGTCTGGTCTCCTTGGGCAGCTCAGCCTTCACTTCCATTCCCTACAAGGACAGGCCTAGGGCCACCCTAGGGGACTGAACAACTGCAGAGTGAGCTCTGGCAGCTGTTGATAACTCAGACACCTTCACCCTGCCCCACCCAGAAAGGCCCCCAGCCTTTCCATTCCCACTAGGAGAGCTACTTGTTCTCACTCCTGGCCACAGAGCCGAGGGTCACATTGGAACCCTGAGCCCTGCTAGAGGAAGGGGTGCTTTTTCCAGATTTGCACAAAATTGCTATGAGTGGCCCTATGACTTCGTCACCAAGCCTTTGCTGAGTACATTCTATCAGGATCTTCTGTGGCACTGTGGTCACCTCCCTCACCTCCCTGCCTTGGTATTAGAGAATAGTCAGCTCACACTTTGTCCTGGGGGCATGACATTCTTGGCACAGAAGAAGGTGGGCACTTGAAGGTGTCCAGCCTGCCCAGGTGGCCCAGGGCCAAGGTCTTCCCACTGCACCTTGGCCTCATGGATAGTCTGGGGAAGGGACCTGAGCTGGGGGCTGTTGGTAGTACCAGACATCAGAGTATATCTCAGGGTCAGAACCCAGAAGGCCTGCCTGAGTGGGTCTTCAGGCCCAGCAGGCTGAGGAGGAGGTCTGCAGTTTGAGCAGCATGGGCAGGTAGGACCCCCGTCCTGGAGAACAAGCACTTGGCGGTGCCTATTGGACTTACTTATGTGGGGGAAGGGGTAGCATAGCCATTAGAACTGGACTGCCCAAAGTTGGAAAGACAGAGGTACTATTCCAGTGCCCATTGCAACAGATGTCCTTGGTTTCAGATGGCTTCCCCAGGTTGCACCTCATGCAGTCCCCAGGGTCTTCAGGCAGCACTGATAATCCGAAGTTGAGGACGCTGGGGAGTTATGATCTACCAGGGAGGGACTGCCAGAAGAACTCGTGACCCAGATGTGGGATCTGGGCTGGGGACTGGGGAGCAAAGGGCAAGGGTCTGAATGGGACCTTGCAGGGGCCCCACGGGGCTGTAACAGTGTAGAATGCCATACTTAGATCTGTGCTCTGAGGCCTTCAGCTGCCAGGACTGTGAGCAGAGCCCCTTAGGGAGGCTCTGCCACTGAGTCCAAGCACAGCACTAAAGATAGCAGCAGAGCCTGGAGCCCAGGGAGTGTGGGGATCTGCACTGACAACTGACTCCAACAGGTGCAGAGGCCTCAGCAGGCTACTCAGTGTCTGGCACCAGGTGTGACCCTCCTGCCCCCTTAGGAAGGCCCCTGAGCCATGGAAGGTCCCCACCAGCTTCAGGGGGCTCACTGGGTACATGTGAAAGTGTGTCCTCTGCTGGTGACCCTGTCCTGCTTCCCTAGAAGCTGCTGTTATGGCTACGAACCCCCTCCACTTTGGCCCCACCCTGGTCCCCAGAGACACTTATTTTTGATTCTGGAAGCAGAAATTGCTGAGGAGTTGAGTTTACTTTAAAATCCAGTGAAGGGAAAACTTGTTGTCACCTGAGGGCATCAGACCAGATGCTCAAAGGCTAAGACTAGAAGAGGGGCCCAGTACCCAGGCTGGCCAAGGAGGGTGCTTTGTGCTATGTGGGGTCAGTGGCCAGTGCTCCCTCAGGCAAGAAGGCCTCAGGCAGAAGTTCTCAGGGCCTTCAGGTCAACATCATAGAGGGTAGAGAAAAGAGTGGGGTGGCCCTGTAGAATTGGCTTGCTCTCCCCAACCCAGGAAGCAGCACAAATGACTTTTCATTTCCCAGTTGGGAGGACCCAGGCCCTGGACTCCCGTGTAAGCCAAGAGATGGCACAGGTTCTGCCTAGGTGGCTGCTGGAAGGGACGCATACATCCCCAAGTGCTCAGGCTGGTCAGATTCATGGGTCCTCTCTCCCTCAGGGTTGTGAGCTTCTGCTATGTGCCCTGGAGTTTTCAATGCTGGAGTATTCACTTTAGATCAGTGTGTTTCATCTTTTTTTTTTTTTTTTGACACAGAGCCTCAAGCTGTCACCCTGGGTAGAGTGCTATGGCATCACAGTTCACAGCAACCTCCAAATCCTGGGCTCAAGCGATTCTCCTGCCTTGGCCTCCCAAGTACCTGGGACTACAGGTGCCCGCCACAATGCCTGGCTATTTTTTGGTTGCAGGCATCACTGTTGTTTGGTGGGCCCGGGCTCGATTTGAACCCCCCAGCTCAAGTGTATGTGGCTGTCGCCTTAGCTGCTTGAGCCATAGGCGCCGAGCCCTTTTTTTTTTTTATTAAATCATAAAGAGGTAGATCGTGTATAAATTAATGCATTTATGGGGTACAATGTGCTGATTTCATATATAATTTGGAATTATACATCATACTGGTTAACATATCCCTCACCTTATTTACTCAATTATTGTGTTAAGACATTTATACTTGGGCGGTTCCTGTGGCTCAGCGAGTAGGGCGCCGGCCCCATATACCGAAGGTGGCGGGTTCAAGCCCGGCCTCGGCCGAACTGCAAAACAAACAAAAAAATAGCCGGGCGCTGTGGCGGGTGCCTGTAGTCCCAGCTACTCGGGAGGCTGAGGCAAGAGAATCGCTTGAGCCCAAGAGCTGGAGGTTGCTGTGAGCAGTGTGATGCCACGGCACTCTACCCAGGGCGATAAAGT